>JAJONR010009486.1:0-22307 GCA_029582245.1 Solanum etuberosum
CACGGGACCTAGGATCACAAGTGACCCCAAGTTAATCCTGTGTCTGGCATAATTATAAGCATACTGAGAATATTGAATAAAACATGTACTATGCGGAATAAAACATGTTAGCATTGTGTGCATTAGCATTTCGTGTGTTAGCTCTATGAGGAGGCATGATCTGAATCGCATAACGATGTGGTGCACTTCACACCCATGAAAGATACTCTACTTAGTGCGGCTTTCAGACATCCTAGGACTCTTGAACCTAAGGCTCTGATACCAAGTTTGTCACGCCTCGAGACTACCCCTTGACGTAACACGGGACCTAGGATCACAAGTGACCCCAAGTTAATCCTGTGTCTGGCATAATTATAAGCATACTGAGAATATTGAATAAAACATGTACTATGCGGAATAAAACATGTTAGCATTGTGTGCATTAGCATTTCGTGTGTTAGCTCTATGAGGAGGCATGATCTGAATCGCATAACGATGTGGTGCACTTCACACCCATGAAAGATACTCTACTTAGTGCGGCTTTCAGACATCCTAGGACTCTTGAACCTAAGGCTCTGATACCAAGTTTGTCACGCCTCGAGACTACTCCTTGACGTAACACGGGACCTAGGATCACGAGTGACCCCAAGTTAATCCTGTGTCTGGCATAATTATAAGCATACTGAGAATATTGAATAAAACATGTACTATGCGGAAGCTAAAACAATAGATAACTGGAAAATGGAGAATACCCATCTAGTCTGAATGTATAAAACATACTAAGAGTTTAATAACACTGAAAGATCAAACATAAAAAATCAAGCTGATACTACTACTATGTCTGAAAAGCCTCTAACTGAGTTGAGTTGTTGGGACATGCCCCCCAGCTAACTCTAACAAAACTGAAAAATAAATAAAAAGACTAAAATGAAAAGCATGTCTATTGTCCTTGAAGTATGAGGACTCACCACTGAAGCTGCTGAAATACAGATCGAGAATCGATCTAAGCGCGATCTGGTTGCTAAGTACCTGAACTTACATCATGAAAGGATGTAGCACAGAGTATGCATCAGTACTTTGAATGTACTGAGCATACATTATATAGATACTAAGCTGAACAAACATATATAAGCTGAAACAAGACATAACTGAGCAATACTGTAAATACTGAAAAGATAACTGAAAAGCTGAACTGAATGTAATGACCAAGTACTAATCATGAACAAGACATGCTAAACTGAATACTGAAAACCTGGTCAAATGCATTAAGAGTATGACTGTGAGAGCTACTATTAACCGACATAAAACTACGTGAGCTAAACGTGGAGTCCGATGTATACGCCCCATCGAGAGAACCCAATATACCTTGCCAGGGGTATAAAGGCATAACTGGCGTGATCACTAAATCGGATGCCCAACAGAGGGGACTTATACTCCTATGGGGGTACGTAGTTCTGGGACTATGAGGGTACGTTGAACCCTAGTCCAACTCGGTGTTAAGTCTACTCCCAACTGAATATGTATATGACTGAAATGTAACTGAAATACTGACATGCTAACTGAGAATGCAACATTTATATACTGATAATGCAACATTCGATATCTGGAGCATGATTTATTTGTTTAAGTGACCTAGCAAGTGTAATTCATGAACTAAGAGAATCTACACAAACTAGGGTTCTGAGTTTCATACAAGGAATTAAGCAAACTTTCCAACAAACAAGCTATTTCGATTTAGGATACTACAACAGCTAAATACAGTAAATATCCAAGGTTTTAGAAACCCTAGGTCTAGACAGGATATGGGGAATTAATGAACTGTCTGAATTCTAGGGACCTAGTGGATGAAAGGAACCCACTAGTGAAATCTCACATACCTGTTGACGAAATCTACGGAGAAATCCTTAGATTACGGGGCTGGAACTGAAGAAAACCTGTTGCATGTTCTTGAGTGGCTGGTCGACTCTTTCTTTTCTTTTTGCTATAAGTTTTGATGATTTTTGGAAATAAAGGTTTTTGATAGGTTCTGACTAAATTATTAGGCTTAAACTGAGCAAAATGAAATAGTTTAGGTATTAAACGACGTAGTTTAAATGCCCAATGCATAAGGAAAATGACCAAAACGACCCTGACTTAACAGCTGACTTACATTAGTTCACTATTCAGATTAATATGTTTGAAATCAAATAAAAGTAAAAACTTGATTATATATTTTAATGAAGAACTACTCTTTTATAGTCTAGTAAACATTTATAGTTTACTTTACATGCAAATATGCCATCCTATTCATCTTATTTGTAAAGGATAGATATCACAATAACTCATAAAAGAAAAGAAAGTGAAGTAAAAACATAATAAGTTAATAGTAATAACAATAACTAAAGAATAAAGATGTTTATAGAACCATTTATATATATATATATATATATATATATATATATCATCCACTTCATATATAGAAAGATGTTTCTAGAATTGTTTATTTTTCTTAATAAATTTTTGTTAGAATGAAATTACATTTTTACCGTTGATCGTCCTACCACTTCACTCTTCTATATATATATTCAAAAGTTTGGAGGTATATTTGGTCTTTTCCATTGTTCAAAACATATCATATTTAATTTTAAACACATAATTAATAAAAGTTGTAGCAATATTCTAAACTTGAATTGTTGAAAGTTGTAGCAATATTCAAAATATTAATTATTTCATTCAAATTGCGTTATTTCATTGACTCTTAGAAATAGTCAATTTTGTTGGCTTGTTGAACTGTACTAGGAAATACTAATAATTGTTGATGAGATCATATTGTTGATTATCAACCAATGAAATCCATTTATTTGAAGGTCAAGTACTTGTGCGCACACAAAAAATGTAAACATTAAAATATATCAAAGAAGCAAGAATACACAATTGTGGAGCATATTTAAATAAATTAGAAGTCATTGCCACGTTAGAATATAATATAGATAATTGTTAGAATATACACTTCTTTTCTAGAAGCACCAACAACTTTTTCATTCTCCTGCTTTTCGATTTTTATATAATGAGAGCGATCTCGTTAATAAATGGATCAATCTTTTGTTTAATCAGACATTTCGGAGTAAGAAAGTTATGCAACAACTGATCCTGTCACTCTAATCTTACCTAACACGATTTTCCAACATTTGACCACTAGTTTAGTATAGCACACTGAATTTTAATTAGCACAGAAATTTGTGATTAACTATCAAATATTGTTTACTATTATTATTGAAATGTTGGTATTTTTTTTATCCTTGTAGAGTCAAGTTTTTATTTAGTAAGTTTTCTAGGATCTGAGAAATATATGCACCTGAGCATTATTGTGGATAATTTTCTTCTAAATCACAAAACACAAAATGCATAACAATAATTACTCACTCTATTCATTTTTATTTGTCACTATTTGTCTTGACATATCCATTAAGAAAACAATTATTGATATATGTATTTTACCAAACAATCCCTATTAAATGATGTTTAGTATTGAGATTTCATTTGGAGAATAGGTATTTAATGGTAAGGGTAAAATATGGAAAAATAATAATTGTCTTTTCTTAATATATATCAAAAATGGCAAGTAAAAATGAAAATCTATTTTAGGAATAAGTGACGAATAAAATTTAAGAGAAAAATATTACTATACTTTATAGAGTTAATACCTCAAACTTTCCTAAATTAGTCACGTATATTAAAGGATGTTATTGTTATTCATGAACTTTAAGTATTTACTATCTAAAATCTCATATAGTATCAAGTGGCATGGAGAGAGGTTTCACTCTCTTTGTATTGTGTAAAAATATAAATAGGCTATATATATTTTTTATTTTTTCATCTGGCATAGAGAGAGTGATATATATATTCAAAAAGAAAATAATTACTTTTCTTTTCTTTTACTGATAAAATCAGTTAAAAAGACAACTCATGATGCACACAATAATAAAATCACTATATTTCTGTTAGTTTTATGTCTTTTTTCTTCTTTTGTCCATTTTAACATCTAAAACTTACAAAATAATATTATGCTAATTGAAGAATTCAAGAAGAAGATGGTAAAAGTCTTTTAGATGATAAATTTTGGAGAGATGACTTACTTTCAGATAATGGATATTAAGAAGACACCGAAAGAAGTCATTATTTGTCAGAAAAATAAATATATGATGAAAGAGTTTCTAAAAAAAAAAAAAATAGGACAGAAGAATGAAAGAGGGTACGTCCTTGAATGAACAAAAAAGTAAAGCTAAAAAGGAATGATGAAGTTAAATTAGTTGATGAAGGAGTATCTTAAAGCTTAACTGGACGCTTGATGTATCTTATAGCAATAAGACATTATTTCATGTGAGTATTTTTTGGTAATTTTTAAGTAGTGTAGCTAACGAGTTGCACAGTACAATGACTTCTAAAAAGAGTGGTTAGGTATCTTAAAAGAACTGTAACCTACATATAACATCAAATTTAGGAAAAGTTAGAATTTCAAACTCCGTGATATTTTAATAGTGACTGGTTGGATCTGATGATATAAAAAGTACCTCTTGATATTGCTTCATTTTGGGATTAGGGTTTTTCATTTTGGGGTCGGGTCAAATTTAGCTGATTTTTAGAAAGTTATTTTTAAAATTATTATTCAAGTAGCTGCTATGGTTGTTCCTATTTTTAGATACGTTGTTAGCATCTTCATAGCCACTTTATTCTGTCATTTAAATTTGAAGTTAAATGTCAATAAAATTTTATTTCTTCTTTCTTTTGCAATTCCAACTTAAAGGCAAAGGTACAAAAAAAAAAATACATGACATACATACATTAAATGATATGCACTCAATTACAAATAATCATTAAGACGATTTCCAATATCCAATAGGATTGATGGACCTACATTTATTAACATAATACGGCCTTACGACTCTCAATGCTCAGTGAGACGCCAACACTTCAACATGTACATCAACACGAAAATAATAACTTTTATATCTCCACAATGATCTTTCCTGTGGCATGTCCATCAAGGCTCTTGGCCCAAGCATCTTGAGCCTTGCTTAGGGGATACTTAGAGTCAAACACAGTCTTTAACTTCCCTTCTTTCACCAAATTAACAAGCAATTTCAGTTCCTTATCTTCTTTAGGAATAAAAATCAACGGCAACAACTGTTTTTTGGAGAATGTCAATTTCTTCCATACATAAGTGTACATTGAACTAGGGCCAGGAGTCAAATCAATTACCTTAGCTCTGTCACTCAAATTAGGCTCAAATGTTGACCAGGGAATGTCTGTAGCACAGTGAACCACTACATCATACTTTTTTCCTGATGGACTCTTAAGTGTTGCTCCTTCTGGCGTTTTATAGTCAAGAACCTTATCTGCTCCTAAACTCTTTACGAATTCAATGTTACGAGCTCCACATGTTCCTGTAACATGAGCATTACCCAACTTTGCCAATTGAACAGCATAATGTCCAACACCACCTGAGGCAGCAGTGATAAGAATGTTCATACGCGGTCCACTTCCATCTAGCTTGATTCCAGAAATGTCAACAAGGGCTTTGTGTGCTGTAATAGCAGCAACTTGAAGGCCTGCACCTTCAGCAGCTGATACTTCTTCTGGCCTTTGAACAGTCAAACTCTCCTTTGCAACTGCATATTCTGCCAATCCACCTCCAATCTGTTATCAAGCGCACAAATATTATTACAACTATAATATTAGAGTTTATATTCTGTGCATCGACAATGCAATAAATTTTGACCTATAATAACAAGGTAACTAACAAATCAAAACGAATGAAATTAGACTTACAAATGGATTAAGAAGAGCCACAACTTTGTCACCAGGCTTAAATTTCACAACACTTGATCCAACCTCTACAACTTCTCCAGCTACATCAGTACTTACTCCTCACAAAGAAACATTATTAAAAATACATAAATTTTAATACAAAAACGATAAACGATGAGCAAGAAGTTATTTAACTTACAAGGTATAACGGGAAATTTGCGAGGAACAAAAGGACGAGCCACACCTTTCTGAAATTTCAAGTCTAATGGATTTAAACTTGTAGCCTCCAATTTTATCAAGACCTCATCGTTTTTCGGAGTAGGCACTAGAACTTCAACATGCTGCAACAAGCAATAGTAAATCTATGTGATGAAGGTGTAAAACATGTTATATAATAAAATTTCATCGAAAAATGAATGGATAGGAGAGTAGGTACCTTCAATCCATCAGCTCCTCTTCCATAAGAGTTGTACTGCACGGCGCGCATAATTAGCTTCCCTTCCATAACTCCAATAACCTGTTGTTTTGATTAATTTGGTTTCATCCTCCTAGCTATATTTAAACTTAGATTGGGGAGGAATTTTCTATGTTACTTGAAAAGTGGTGCTAAGTCAAAGTTGAAAATCAAAATATTCAATTGTTTCCTTGTTTGAATTGTGTGCCATGAGTGTTAAGGATTGAATCCATTTTCATGACGATCATACAAATAAAGAACCACGCAATTGTAAACAAAAGAAACATATTAAATTGAAGAAAACAATTACACATAGGGGGACGGTTTGAAACTTTCTAAATAGTAATACTTTCTCCGTTTTAACTTGTTTGTCAAGTTTTAATTTAATTCTATGTTTATAAAAATAAAAAATAAAAAATTTGAATCTTACCTCTTAAATTAATGATATATAGAATCAGTTAATTAATTCACAAAAGTCATTCAAGTTTAGTGGTGGTCAACTTCACAAAAGTCAATCATTCTGCTCCTTGCCTTGATATAAATTCACTAAAAATATGATATTTTCCTATAAAATAATATAGTGTGGATCTCCACTACACCAATAAGTTACTACATTATTTACCTCCATTATGAAATAACCTCCACATTTATGATCATTATTCTTGTAACCTTTCAACTCCATAACCTCCTCCATTATATTCATGTTTAATGTCATGTTCATGACTAACCTTTTGTATGCCTCTATGTTACACAATAAATAGAGGCATAAGAGTTCATATTGTACACACTTGAAAATTTGGTGAACACTTATAAAAAAGAAAGTTATCTTATATTGTTCCTTGTCTTATATTCTTCTTGTCTCCCTCTTTATAGTGTTCTTTTGTTCTTAAGTTTTACAACACTTTATCAGCACAAATTGATCATTCTCCATCAAAAATCAATGGTAGATATTTCTTGAGTTTTATGAATTGTCCTAGTAATTCTTCGGCGGCAAGGTATACTTCATATCCTATATATTATTTGTACTAACAAAGCTTGTTTTGTTGTTATTTTAAAATGGTTAGTAAATTATGATAATCTTCATAACAATATTGAGAGGGACTATTAAAAGGTTTCAAGTTATTCTAACTTGAGACTTTTATATGGTTCCAACACGTTGTTCTAATTAATTAATTTTGTTCATTTTTCTTATGTTTTAAGTCAAATTCAGATTATATTTATGGTTTTCAATATTTATTTTTTGGTAACGCATTTGGTTTATTAAGACATTGATTGAGGATAAGACGGTGAATTCAAGTTTCACCGCACCAAGTGGGTAAGACATTGAGTTAAAGTCTCGGTCTGTCATTGTAACATCCCGCCTTAGAAAAAGCTAAATTTAGAAAGAACTAATTTGGAAAGAGTCAAATCTGAAATTTTGCAAGTTATGCTTAAGATGTGAGTTTTGGATCAACTTCAAACGACCATAACTTTCAGTACTGGATGCGTTTGGTGGCCCATATGGTATCAAATGAAAGTTCTTTGAATCTTCTTTCCAATGCCACCGAGTTTGCTAAATTTCGAGCATGTATGAGGGAGATATGCCCGTTTAAAGTTAGAATGTCCAGTTAAGGAAAGTTACCCAAATTAGTGAGGGGTATTTTGGTCTTTTCCTTAACCAATCAGATTAAAATAATTTTTGGGGTCAAATTTGATTTGGGTCAGTTTTACAATCCTACTTTACGCTTAGGATTTTAGAAGAGAGTTCAAGAAGAGGAAAAGAGGAAAAAAAGGAAGAACGATCAAGGTTTCTTGCGGATCGAAGGTTGTTTCGCCAAGGGTTTGATCCCTAAGAGGTATGTGAGTTCTCATAGTGTTGGGTTCGTTCACCCACACGCCAATCATGCTATTTCATTACAATTTCGTTCTCAAAGTTGAAGGATTTGAGTTCTTGATGAGTTTTCTTGAAGTTTCATTCGTTAATCTTGATTGTTGAGGTTTTGATGAATTCTTGAGATGAATGTTAGTGATTTGAGAGTTGTTTTGAGTAGATTCTTGTGTACTTGTATTGGGTATTTGAATCTAAGAAAAATTTGAGAAAAGAAATCGATTCTAGACGAATTAGGGTCAGAAAACGAGAAAGAAAATTCGTCGGGATGATCTTCGGGAAGGGTGGCGCGGGCGCGCCTCAGATGCGCCAGCAGGTCTGGCGTGGCGCGCCAGCAGTGCGCCAAAAAGCAGCCTCTGAAGTTCAGGGGCTGGCGCCTCGCGCCAGCAGTGCGCCAGGGTCGCCTTCCCCACCCTTTTTTCGTCGTTTGCTCCGTCTAAGTCCTTTTAAAGTGTACCTTTACTCTCTATTGATTCTAACCACTCTAAACTACTTCGAAACATCGAGAAATCATTCATAACATGAATTATAACCTTGAATCCATAATTCAAATTCAAGATAGAGCTAAGAGTAAAGTCTTGAGAGTTCTTTCAAGTCTTTTTGAGAAGTCTTTTACAATCTTTTAAAACTTGTTTTAAGACTTGAGCATTTGAGGAAGAGGAAGAGTAGAGTTGAGTTCATTTTCTTTAAAATGATATATGGGAACTAAGTATTCCCAAGAGCAAATATTTTTACATTTAAGATGAGAGGAAACATCGATTTCCAAAAGAGTTTCATGAGCAGTTTTGAGTACTATCTCTTTTTAGAGAAATCATTTGAGTAATAATCTCAAAGTTGAGGATGAGAAAATATTTTCTTTAAAACATATGAGATAAGTTATATTTTGGGAAGTAGTATTGAGCACCGATATGGGGAGAGTTCTAACAACTCATAGCCCCCATAAACCATGTAGCCAATGTGGGTAGAAAGGGTCATACTTTATAGATGATTCTTTATTGATTTTTAAGCATAGCTTAGTGGATCCACTTAGTTGAGGAGTTTTATACCCTGATAAGGTATAGGACAGTTCTGGCAGCGTGGGCAAGACGTTGTATCATCACATAGCTCATAGTGATGTTTGTCGGTTAGAGAATCTCCCAAACAGAGTTTATTTTATATTTTTATATACAAACTAAGTTATATTGTATTTTCCAATACATTGAGTTGTTATCTAATCTTTTAAAAGCTTTTCTTTATATTGTATTATTTTTATTGCTTTTATATTGAAATGAGTTGAGATTGAGTTGAGGTTGAGTAGAGTTGAGACGAGGTAAGTTGTTTCTTCAGTTCCAGTTCAAGCTTATGTCGTGTTTTAGATTTCCCCTTGCATGCTCGTACATTCCATGTACTGACGCCATTTGGCCTGCATCTTTTATGATGCAAATACAGATAACCAGGATCATCAACCAGCGCTTCGTTGATCCAGTTGAGTTCTAGAGTTGTTTGGTGAGCCTCCTTGCTTTCGGATGATCCCTATTTATGTTTTATCATTTCAATTTTGTTATTGGGATGTCGTGGGTCTTGTCCCGACGTCCATCTTAGTTAGTAGAGGCTTCATAGATAGTTAGACAATATTAGATCATGAGTCTTGTTCATTTCAGTTGTTATGTTCTAGACTTGAGTTGCCCTTGACGCCAGTTTGAATGTTTCTTTAAACTATTCTGAGTTTATTATTTTGAGATATTGAGTTAAAGTTTACATTTGAGTTCATATTATGTCGAGTAAGTCTTCCGCTAAGAGTTGAGTCAGGCCAAGGGTTCGCTTGGGGCCACCAATGGTTCTCGAGTGCCAGTCGCGTCCAGGGTGTAGGTTCGGGATCTGACAGTCATGATAATAATATGTTGGGTTCAAGTTCCATTGATTTATGGGCTAAGGCTTCTTTATATGGATAAGACGTTGGGTTTAAGTCCTAATGTGTCATAGTGATGATATGATGATGATTAAGGCAAAATAATATATTTTTGACTAAAAATCATGAAATCTGCCCAATTGGTTTGCTCCATTCTCTTATATGAATGTGGTAGCAGGGCATAGTATGTCTGAAAAATGACAAGCGGCTGAATGTATGAATATTAATGTGGTAAAATGTTAATGGTCATCATTGTGGTGATTAAAAGGAAGAACATTATGAGTTCTTAAGATGATCTTTCAAATGTGAAGGTAATTTTTTCCATCAAAGTGGTATGAAAGTTTATTGGGCACATTGTTGTTGGTGCAATTCAATTTGAAAAGTTTTATAAATCCTCCATCAAAATAAAGGAATACAAAGTGGTAGTACATTTGACCTTTTAAAGTGATGTTCAGGTGAATCACATAAATTTGATAATGCCAAAGCATGACAATGAGTTTCTAATAAAAACTTATGGAGCATGTACAAATGGTTATGATTCATTTATTAAAGAAAATATGACTTGTGTTCGTATGGATAAGGACATGTTCATGTATGGTTGGATAAATGTCACATCTCACCTCTACGAGAGGTTTGAGAGATTGAAAAGAAATATTTTGACATAAATGACCATTTGGTCATATACTTTGAGTACTACACAAATATTGTGGTATGTTTTATTATGAACTATTGAAGAACAAAAGAACGAAATAATTCTTTTCTATAAAGATTGTGGTCATGACCCAAATAAATATTATTGTGTGGAAACACAAATTTGTCATTGGTTGTCAAGAAATAAGTCTTGCATTAATAATTTTAACCATGACAATAATAATAATTTTCTCCCTGAAGGAGATGGTCACCATAAGAATGGTATTGTGAAATTTGTGGTAGTAGAAAAAATTAATTGAGAGTTCCGAAAGGGCTAATTTGTTACTATCCGGGGGAAAGAAATTATTTATAATATTGCACTACAAGAAAACTGCAAATTACCTGAAAATTTTACTTAGAGATTTAGTTCACAGATTTTTCCTGCAGACTTTTATGGGATAATATGAAATTCCTATATTTTGGTATATTTTACCAACAAAGACTATTTTCTCAAGAAAATCCGCATGTAAATTTGGGCGCAATAAACATTACCTAGGGAATTATGTGGGAATTTAGTCCGTAAAAATTATTTTCATCGGTAAATCCGTAAGTAAATGAATGAAATAAATTTATTTATTATTTTACCGAAAAATTCCCAAGTAAAGCTATCTACGAATTTAGCTAGGGATAGTTATATGAGGATTTACCTACAAAATTTCTTATCAGGAAATTTTATTCGAGGATTTTGATTCTGCGGATTTAAATGAGGATATTTTCTTGCAGATTTACCTGAGGATTACATTACCTGAAAAATTACTTGGGGATTTTTTACTGCGAATTTATTTGGAGTTTGTTCTTAGGGATCTATCTGAACATTTTATTAAATAGAATATTACTTGGGGATCTTTTTTTTTATCATGAATTTAGCTTTGAAAATTGCTTGAAAATTTACTTGAGAATTTTATTACTTGGAATTATACTTGAAAATTATTATTCTAGAGATTTAACTTAGTATTTAACTTTAGATTTTTTTACAAGAAAATTATTTGTAGATTTTGTTGTGCGGGTTTAAAAAGATTTTACAAACTTTTATGGTTGTTTCAAGAAATATTAATAGTTTCTCACTCTAAATGATAAGAAAAGGTTTAAAGTAACAATTTAGACATGATTATCAATAGGGAAAATTTTCAAAACAACAATATTTTAGCATTTAATAGGACCCTTGTCAATACTTTCAATATTTATTTAAAATGTCAATATTTTGATTTATTATAATGCTGACTGTATTTATTTAATTTGAAAGAATATAAATTTTTAATAACAGAATGGAGAGAATCATGGAAGAAAATATTTCAAAAAAGGTAAAAATATTTTCCTTAGTTTTGATTCTTACTTGTTCGAACTTTTAAAAATATAATTTTATCTGAAATGTATTCGGATGAACTTCTTTAAATATGATTATGTGTATTCGGATGAACTTTTTTTTACAAACTGAGCACGATAAATACTCATTTCAATTGAAAAGTTAGACCATACAATTCAAAACCCGATTGTATACCAATAGGACGAATACAAATTCAAATCTAAATACAAACTAGCTGGTATACAAAGTGATATTGAAAATATAAAATGAGCCAAATAAAATACAAAATTTATTTTACTAATATAATTAGTATGAATACCTATATAATGAATACGTAAATAAACTGTATTTTATTTATTCAGAATTGAAAATGAATACAAAATCAAATCTAAATATAAACTATCTGGTATACAAAGTGATATTGAAAATACAAAATGAGCAAAATAAAATACAAAATTTGTTTTACTGATGCAATTAGGATGGATACCTATATAACATAAATAAACTGTATTTTGGTTATTTAGAATTGAGAATGAATACAAAATCAAATATAAATACAAAATTTGATGGTATACCATTAGGACGAATACGAAATCAAATCTAAATACAAACTATTGGTATACAAAGTGATATTGTAAATACAAAATAAGCAAAATAAAATAAAATGTTTGTTTTACATATGTAATTAGGATGAAAACCTACATAATGAATACGTAAATAAACTGTATTTTGGTTATTTAGAATTGAGAATGAATGGACAATTAAGAACTTCGATCCGACAATTGATTCATCAAATTCCATGAATTTAAGAAGAATTTTTTTGGAACCATCCATAGAGCGGCGGCGGAGATCTGGAACCCGACAGGAAAATCGCCCGAGCCCAATAAGCAGAGAAGTCGTGGAGTAGGTCTGACTTATGATCAGACGTAGGAGAGAGCAAAATCAAATATTATACCCCAATTTGCAAGAAGAATTGTCAGATGTTGAAATCGTACAAGTCGAAGAAATTTCTTAAACAAGTATAGGAGATAACAATTGTGGAAACACTAGAGAGAGTGGAGAGATTTAGGATAAAAATCTAGAGAGAGAATATTAGAATGTGGGGTCTTTATTTTTTTATTTTTTTACTTTTAAGTAGTAGAGTCAAACTAGGTAACTGATTTGAGAAATAAAAGGATAGTAAATTAATTATATTATGATATAATATATTTGCTAAAATAATGACATAATGACATTTTTAATAATTATTTTATAATGTAGATATTGTAGCTAATTATGTTAGGAATTTTGACTACTTTATTAATGTTCCCTTATCAAGGTAATTGTTTAATATTATTATTTGTTTAAGTTATATAGGGTGATAATCGTTTACATTTTTAATTCTGATTTAAAAATCAAAGTTCCTCCTAAACTTTAAATAATAGGTTTTCCCCTCCTATGGCATTTAAATTTGTTTAATGCTTATTAAATCTTGTATTATCAAAAAAAAAATTACTTCTTTAAAATGGTATATATATATATATATATATATATATATATAATATTATTATTATTATCATCATTATTATTATTATACTTAGTGTAATCCCACAAAATGGGATCCGGAGAGGATAGATGTATGCCTACATTATAATAGTAAATTTACCTATAAAAAATAATATTATTTCCAAGACAAAAAAAAGAGAGAGTATATAAGTATGATCTTCGATGATAAAACAAATGAGCAAAATAATAAAGTTTAATTTTATTAATAATAATAAAAACTCTAAGATCTATTTACATAAGTGAAAGTAAGATATAGTGATAACTTTATAAAATATTTCAATGCATGGCGAAATATAGGGGTAGGCTTTAAAATATATTACTATCTATTTGTATTATAAATAAATTTTAATCTATAATTTTGATAATATTTCATAAATGAAAATTAAACTCGTTTATTCATATTAGCATCAGAGAATAACTAACTGAGAAGTGAGATATTAATACACACACATATTAAATACATATATTATAAAAAAACAATCATAAAAAATATCGTTAGATTTTGTAACAACTTTATGAAGAATTATTCTATTTAGAATATTAATTAATAAACTTAAATAAAATCAATAATAATATATAAAACTATTTAAACTATTCATTAAATATCTAGGTTAGAAACTAAACATTATATGTAATATTAAAAAGTTATTATATAGGTGAAGAATTAAAAATGTTAAGGGTAAAATACATATTGTATCGAATAAGAGTGGAGAATATTTATCAATTTACAAAAGTACGATGAAGTTTGATTTAAAGGAAAATAATATTAAGGGATATAAATGATTTCCACTCATTTACTTATTGATAGTTCAAGAATATCTATTATTTAATTAAAGATGGCTATAGGTAAAAAAAAAATATTATTTTTTATTCTTCTTAGTTGCAGGTAAAATTCAATTACATACTAACCGTACATTTTTCAAAGAATGAAAGAAAAAATAATTAATTTCTTAAATTTTAATTTAATGGATGAAAAATGAGAGAATATTATAGCCACAATTTTCTAGTCCCACATCGGATACAAACAACAACAATTGAGGCATTATATTTGAGCGAATTCCATCAACATAGACATAGTCATAGCGCATGAGGTATTGGCAAAGTAGGCAACTTGAGGGTATATATATTGTGATTTAAACTTGCAAGGATGGAAGGTAATTTGAGCATTTCGTTGGTCATTAAAAGAATTTATAATTAATTAATAAATATGGAAAAGTTGAATTAAAAACAAAATAATTTATGGGGTGAGTGGGCTAAAATAGAAAGTAGGAGATTTGTGTTATGTCATTTTATTTTTTTTGACAACCAACACGCTATTTTTATTAATGCATAAAAAGGTTCAAAGAGTTAAAAGATGCTAACAATCCATCTAGGGAAAGTAGAAAGCCAAACAACTTTGCGTACTAACGAAATAGAAAATTTTGCTAAATTATGTGCCACTAAATTCCAAGACCTTGGAATATGCTTCACATTGACCACTTCAAAGCACTTCATAAGGTTCCAAATGTCTTCACAAGTAGTCTGTATCTCCCATGAGACTATAGTTCTTTGTAGTACCATATCCACCACATTTTTTGCATCTGATAAGATTTGCACCTTTGTCCACCCCTTTTCTCTAGCATTCTCCAGCACCATACGAATTGCAATTGCTTCAGCAGTGATGGCTTTCCCAACATATTGAATTGGGGTACCAAAGGCATGAAGCAAGTTACCATAGCTATCCATAGCCACCACGCCCATTCTTGTCGTCTTCCTTTCCTTATGTACACTAGCATCTGCAAACACAACAATACCATCTTTTTCCATAGTTATATTTCTATCATCATTACAAGCAGGTATAACTATAGGGGAAAATGGAGCAATCAAATTGCTTTCATATTCATGGAAATCAAAAAGAGCTTTGTTAACAATATCATTAGGATCATAAATTTCTCCATTGAAACTCTTTGAATTTCTAGCCTTCCAAATTTGCCACATAATAAAAATACTTAATTTTATAAGCTCAATAGAATCAGGGTATTTTTTAGCATTAGTAAAAAGATCATTCCACCATCCAGCAAAATCCACAGTATTTTCTAATCTAGGAAAATTAATTTTCCAAACTAATTGAGCACTAGGACACCTAAATAACATGTGATCAATTGTTTCACTCTCAAGTCCACAACCCTTACACACTCCACACATATACCTCATCCTCCTAGAAATCATGTGGTTGACCGGTAATACATTCAGAATACATTTTCGAATAAATTGCTTATACTTGTTTTTAATATTCATAGACCATAAAAAGTTCCAGAAATCTTTTGAGAAAGACTGATTACTAGATTGGGCTCTCTCATTACTCACTTGTTCACATCTAATCATTTTCCTAGCTAAGTGGTATCCTGATTTAACCTCCTACTTTCTAGACTTGGTATGGTGCCAAATAATCTTATCTGATGAGCCTGTGGTTGAAATAGGTATAGAGACTATTGTATGGACGCCATTTGGGCAAAAATAATTCTGAAGATCATTCAATTTCCATGTATGGGTCCTTTCCTCTATAAAATCATTCACTCTCAACTCGACATCTATTGGAGCATGTATCGGATTAGGTTTGAATCCACTAGAGTTAGCAATCCACGGGTCTGTCCACACTTTAATACTTTCTCCAGAGCCTACCATCCACCTAATGCCCTTTTGTAAAAGATCTCTACCCCAAATAATATTTTTCCATATCCAAGAACTAGTGGACGAACAAGAGGCTTTAAGAAAAGAAGTATGCGGAAAATATTTACTCTTCAGGATTCTAAATAGTAATGAATCTTCTTGGGTCAAAATTCGCCAAGCAAGCTTTGCTAACAATGCTTTATTAAATGACTTTAACTCTCTAAAGCCTATGCTCCCTTTAGACTTTGCTGAACAAAGGGTCTCCCATTTTTCAAAATGCATCTTCCTTTTATCCTTATCATGCCCCCACAAAAAATTAGATAAGATAGTCGTAATCTCTTTACTTAAGGAATCCGAAAATTGAAAACAGGATAACGCATAAGATGGAATAGCAGATAAAACAGATTTAAGCATCACTTCTTTTCCTGCCGGACTTAAGAAGTTATTTTTTCACCCTTTTATTTTGGATTTCACCCTATCTTTAATAAACTCTAGCATTTTTTTCTTTGATCTTCCAACTACGGTAGGTAGCCCCAAATATAATCCTAAGTTATTCCTTTGTAGTTGTCCTAACACTTCACTAATACTATCTTTTTCACTATCAGAATAATTTTTATTGAAGAAAATAGCAGATTTAGTGAAGTTCACCTTTTTCCCCGAGCACTTTTCATATATTTTTAACATTTCAAATTTTTTTTGAGCGTTCTAAATATTAGCATTACAAAAGATAAAGGAGTCATCAGTAAAAAATAAATGATTAATCGTAGACCCCCCTCTACTTAAGCTTAAACCTTGTATATCCCCACATAATTCCGCTTGATTTAAGAGTTTGGAAAGACCTTCCGCACATAACAGGAATAGATATGGAGAAAGTGGATCTCCTTGTCTTAAACCTCTAGTCGGTTTCACTTCTCCCGCTATGTCCCAATTGTTATTAAATTTATACGTTGGGGTAGTGATGCATTGCATAATTCAGTTAATAAAAGTCTCATGAAAACCCATTTTAAAAAGTAGTTTTTGAATATAAACCCACTCAACTCGATCATAAGCTTTAGCCATATCTAGCTTAAGGGTCATATATTTTTGTTTTCCACGTCTTTTATTTTTAAGAAGATGAATGAACTCATGTGCTAGAACAACATTATCAACTATTTGACATTTTCCAATAAAAACAGATTGATTTGGAGAAATAATACTGGGTAGGTAACCTTTAAGTCTCTTGACAATAATTTTAGCAATAATTTTGTACATTGTAGAGCATAAGCTTATGGGTCGAAATTGACTAACATCACTAGGATTTTTCACTTTAAGGATCAAAGTTATAAGAGTCTGGTTCCAAGAAGGTAGAAAATATCATAAATTAAAAAAACTTTTTACAGCTTCACAAACATCAACAAAGATAATATTCCAATACTTTTGAAAGAAAAATGGTGTCATACCGTCTACTCCTGGAGCTTTTAACGGATGCATATCAAAAACAGCTTGTTTAATTTCCTCATTTGTTACTTCTCTAGTAAGCATATCATTAACAGAATTATCTGCTAAGGTAGGAATTAGATGAAGAACATGATCAAAGTTTGTAGGTTGAGAAGTAGTGAATAAATTTTTATAAAATCTTTCTACTTCTATGACAATATCACTATGATTGGAAATTCAATGTCCATCATCTAAAGTAAGCCCCTTAATATTGTTACACTTACGCCTGTGAATCATTTTCATATGAAAAAAAGAAGTGTTTTTATCGCCTTCTTGAAGCCATAAAGCTCTAGATTTTTGTTTCCAGTAGGCTTCTTCATCCTTATACGCATGTCCTAATTCCTTGCGAAGCAACCTTAATTTATTAAGATCAAAATTCCTAGGATCGTTCTTCAGATCATCAATTCTACTTTTAATCCCTTGAATTTTTTTCTTAGAATTTTCCTTACCCCCTCGAAGCCAAGCTAATAAAGAGATTCGACAATTATTTAGTTTAAAGGTTATTTTGGATTGTTTAGACCCTCCAACAGAGCTATTCCATGATCGAGTGATAGTCATGTTCACCTCTTCCTTTTCACTCCAACGCTTATCAAAATAGAATCTCCTCTTTTTTTCCTAAAAGTAGGCTCCGTGTTCATTAACAAAGAACTATGATCGGAAGCTTCTGTTTCTATGTGAATTATATTTGTGAGGCTGAACTCTAATCTCTAACCCGGCGAGCTTATGATTCTATCCAATCTCTCTTGTATTGTGCCATCATTTTCTCTGAAGCACCACCAAGTCCACGGTTTTCCATTGAAACCTAAATCTATAGCTCCTATATCCCACAAAAAGCTTTTAAAATCTCGAAAAGAAGAGATCTCTCTTATTCTTCCTTCCGATTTTTCAAAATTATCTATAATATCATTAAAATCTCCTGCCATTACCCATAGTCAACCCCACATATTTGATTTATACAAAAGTTCTTGCAATTGAGTTCTACGAATAGCTTTATCAGTACTTAAATAAACAAAGATATACCAATATTTATAGTCATCTACCAAATCATGAATGTATGTTTCAATATAAAATGAGGTTGAGTGAGATTGAGATACCTGAATATCGTCATTTCAAAATAAGCATAATTCTCCTGCTAGTCCCACCGGATCCACCGTTATAGTGTGCATCATATTTAGTTGTCTTTGAATTCTCACTACCATCGTTTTCCGATTCTTTGTTTCACTTAAAAAGACCATACTCGAGGAGTGGAGACACATTGTCTCCTTCAAAAAGGGAACTGTCAAGGACCCTCCAAGGCCTCGACAATTCCACACCAAGGTCTTCATTTTGAAAAAGGAAGCCATTTAGGGCAAGCTTCCCGATCCACCGCATCTTTTTGTTTCTTTATCCTTTTGTTATTATTCTGATTATCAACACCTTTACGTTTACCCCCCAAATTTTGATTGCACACATCAGTAACCAGAACATCAATCAAATTATCTTCTAGATCAATTGTTTCCAACTCCTTGTTACCAACTTCATATTTTTTAGCTCTAGCCATACGTTTCAAATATTTCCTACTTTCATCTATTCTATCAGTAACATTCTGTTTAGCCATAACATTATTCAATCGTGGATCATTAGCTACTTCGGTTGTCACTATTACGGAAGATGTATCCTTACATATTTTTTGTGAAGTAAAGTATACCTGCTGAGTTTTAACGTCCAATTTTGCGGCCTTCTTTTGCATCATCTAGTCAGTAGCATCTGGATCTTCTAGCCGAGATGCTGCCTCTTTTTGTTTGTTAAACCATCGCTCAATATCATCATGATCAAAAGTATCTCCCAAGTCCATCTTCGCTAACCAGTAATATTCTCGTGCTTCTGTGCCTCCTATTGTATCGGCAAAAACAAGTTCTTCCAATTCAACATGTTGCTGCAATTTTTCAGACGACGATCCATTCTTTGGCATATGCTTGTCAATAAACATGTTATTCTCATTCCGATTCAGCGTAGTTTGCAGTAGTGTCTGTCCTTCCTCCTGATGTCCAGCATATAAAGGTTCGTTGCCATCATCATTTTGCATATCATAACCAGTTACACGTGCAGCCCCTTAAATCGTGTCATTAGTTTTCTGCTCATCAGAGTTATCTCCTTCTGCGAGAGATCCTTTCTGTAAATTATCAAAGAAATGGTGTGGTGCGAAGGACGGCGGATTTTCATTGTTCCCATTATCCCTCTTTGTGTCCCCTCCATTTTTATCATAGGTAACTCATTTGATCCAGTACCTTCGATACAATCCACAATCTGCTTACCTTTACCATTTGTGAGGCCATGGGAGCGCACCTTCTGATTACCTTGTCGTCTTGGATTGTTTCCAACAAATCCGTGACTTTCAGCCCTCATCCATATGCCAAATTGATCTCTCTTAACATTACCGTTTCGTACATCTTCCTCACGAAGAATACATGACTTTTCTGTATGTCCTAGAATCCCACAATAGTAGCAAACATATGGCAGATTTTCATATCGAAATTCTACCCATTTTTCCTCCGACCCCATCTTTATCAATTTTCCACGAGTTAGGGGTTTGTTAATACTCATTAAGACCTTTAGACGTATGTGTCGACCATCCTTACTTCCATTTTCAGGTATAGCTACATCAGACGTGCCCTCGAGAGCATGTCCAATCTTACTACCTACTTCATACGATATCCAATGTAGTGGTATGTTCCAGACTTGGAGCCAAATCTCACATATATTAAATATGTGAGAGTTAGTATGGAGTTTTGGTTGCCATTGATGGATGTTAAGCAAATATTTATCATAGAGCCATGGTGTTCCATACAATACCTTCTTCATGTCTTCTTTGTATCGAAAAACAAACTGAAAAAGATGCTTCCCTACCAGTAAGACTTTCAGACCAACAGGACCTCCCAAACCAGCGTCATTGTATTTTTCACCCCAAACACACTAACTTGTTTGTCCGCAATCACCTTTTCGAGTAGACTTACTTCACAGTTTTCCATGCTCGACATGATATCTTGAACATCAATCTCAATTGAGTCCTTTTCCTCCTCTGTAAGAATGAACTTATGAAGTCGATCCGTAATCTCGTCGGCCATCCTAAGAGAAATATCCAGTTAAATCAAAAATTTGTTAATATGAACTTTGGGTGATTTAGGTTTGTATGAGAATTATGGAGCAGCAAAGAAAAACATAGTTGAGATTAAGCTAAAAAGATTAAACTTGGCAGTTTACTATTTTCTGTGAATCGAAAGTTGATGAACGTGGATAAATTTATGGAAATCGTGGGTAGTTATCTTCATACATGGATGTAATATGCATATATGCAGCCCCCACTATATGGAGAAAAGTACTCTCACGTAGAGAGAAAAAAAACCCTCAGTTTCCACGAGGGACGTGGGTATATCATTCATCGAAGGTAATTTGAGCATTTGTTGGTCATCAAAAGAATTAATAATTAATTAATAAATATGAAGAAGTTGAATTAAAAACAAAATAATTAATGGGGTGAGTGGGCTAACATAGAAATTAGGAGATTTGTGTATATTATTCATGAAAAGTAGCAATTACGGTCATCAAATATAAATATGAATAAAGTGAATTAAAAACAAATTAATCCATCTTTTCTACATTTTTTTTTCAAAATTGTCTTAGGAATTTACTTGCGGACTTTTTCCTATGAAAATAGGTAGGAAATAGCCTTTGTTTCACGAAATTTTATCAAAAACTTCTTGCAGATTTTTAATATATTTGCAAGTAAATACGTAGGTAATTTATATGCGGTTTTAAAATCCCCATGTAATTTATTTGGGGATTTCAAAATCCGCAGGTAATGATTACCTACGAAGGTTTTACCATCGGATATTTTTTATTAGGAAAATCCGCAGGAAATTATGTTACATGCGAAATTTCATATATAATCCGCAAATAAATTTTCATGTAATTTGTATTTTTCTAGTAGTGTTGGGGTTGTAGTAAGTTTCAAAAGAAACTTTTTAAGTTTCGAAAGAATTTAAAAGATAAAAATTATATATTGAGACTATATATTATGGGATGATTTAATATCTTCAGATTACTACAACCGAAGTGGGTTATAAATATTTACGTATAAGATTACCCGTTTTTCCCTCTTGTTTGCTGTATACAAATCTGGGCATGATGATGGAATCACATGCAAAATTAAACTAGAAGTTTACTAGAATAAATATCAGTTGACATAATCGATTGGCCATTCCGATTCAAATGTGATTTAAAAGAAATTGAGAATTCACGTGTCTATATGTTGAAGAAATAAAAGATTCTTCAAGAATTCTCTTTTGTTGCTTGTTCTCATCGCTCGAAGTTTCAAGTCAACTTCAAAATCTCCAACATTGCCATAATAGAGCAGAATAAATTCAGGATACGAGCCACCAGCGCCTCGTACAAATTCCAAGAACAGGTGAAAAGCATTGAGGCGATGACATTTTCAAGACGAGTCATCGAGTCATCCACCTCGTTACAGTGGACAATCATCGAGCCATCCACCTAGTTACAGTGGACAATCATTGAGTCATTCATCATTACATTTTTTCATTTCCCGAGAGGGTCATTGCATTTTTCCTTTGCCAAGAAGGCCTTTGCATTTAAGTCACATCTATTCGGAGGTGAAGGATGTGCACCCTAT
>JAJONR010009487.1:0-21723 GCA_029582245.1 Solanum etuberosum
AAAAAAAAAAAAAAATTGAAAATATTTTCATGGCCAAATGCTCAAATTTCCAAAGACTAATTGAAGGTGTTCAATGTGCAGTTTTCAACTACAACAACAAGTACCACAATGTGATGCAAGTGAGTAAGCAAGAATATGAATCATGCACAATTACAAATCCAATTGCCACATTCAACACTGGCAAAGACTCTATTACTCTTCAAGCCTCTGGTGATTATTACTATGTTTGTGGGATTCCTGGCCATTGCCAAATTGGCCAGAAATTTCATATAAATATTGTTGGTACAAGTTCACAAGCAAGTGCAAGTGTTGTTGCATCACCCCTTTCTTTCATGTTGTTGATCACCATCATTGCCATTCTTGAATTTTGCTTCTTTTTGACATTTTAGATTTTAGGTATTTGTTTCAATGTTTAGTTGTCATATAGGTCCCCCCCCCCCCTCCCCCTACTTTGACACCATTATAAAGTAGCATATATAGTAGGTGACTATGATAATTTTTTTGACTTACATTTTTGGAAGACTTTATTAATTGCTATACATATCATTTTAAAAAGATCAAGTTTATAAGCTTGTTTCTTCTTCTAGTAATTGTGTTCAATTATGCAGATTCACTATAACAAATAAAGGATTGTGTGGTAATTATTTAGTGATAATAATATAATTGTTGTTATATTATATTTAGGGACAATAATAAATTAAATGAGTATTTATAAGCAACACTTTATAAAAATGTGGTTAATAACTATGGATATAATGATATTAACTCAATTGTCATTTAATATTTTTGTGGCAAATTAAAAGAAAAATTTATTGTTATTAAATACTCCCTCCGTCCCTTTTTATATGTTACCTTTTTACTTTGCACTTGCATTAAAAAATGATGTAACGTTACCTTCTACCCTTATTTAATGTTTTCTTAAGTCAGCTTTATAATAAATGATGCATACATTTTCAAGATTAATTAACTACTCTATCAAGGGTATAATAGGCAAAATATGATAATTTATGCATAAATTTTATAAAATAACAAGTATTATAGTCCAACTATTTATAGAAAAGAATGACATATAAAAGGGACGGAGGAAGTATCTCTTTTAGTTGTAGTGATTTAGCATATGATTTAATGCCTCTATGGGAATAGTAAGAGAATTCCTCACCTCTTTCTCTCATTGATCACACGGTCCTGGAAATATATGTTATACATATTTCAATTGGATACATCTGTCCACTTTTAATTGTTATAATTTTCTTTTTTAGAATTAAATTATAAAAAAATTGACTAATATTTTACGATGTATTTTTTCATCATATTGATGTGCAAAAATTGTAATTTATAGTACTTTTCGTATAGTTTTTAAATATCTAGAATTTTTGTTTAAAATATCAAATTAATATAATCTAACTCTACATTAAATTAGATTACATTAATCTATTGGTAATTTCTAGCTAATTCATGTGTTCAAGCCCTACTAGCCTCATTATAATTTTTTTACTATAATCATTAACGCCTCTTAATGAATACTATTCAAATCGAATCGAGGTAATTCCAATGACTTAAGATAATTTTATCACTCGACCGCATATGTTCTTTGATGAAATATTGCATCATTTTAATTTATATTCTTTTACTGTAATTTTGCACTTTAAAAATTGATTATATCCGTTACATTGTGATTTATGGATTCTTGCACCCGTTGAGTTTTCACAACACATAAAATACTATGAAGTGTATGTGGATGATCATAGTAGATACACCTGCCTATATCCTTCGATCTTTATAAAGAAAATGTGATGTAGTTGGATAGTTGCTTTAATCATTCTTCAAAATTCATACTTCATGGGTTCATAGTTGAAAATCATAAATTAGGCATGAGTCAACATAATTTCAACTAAATGTCACGTATTAGCATTAAATTATGTATTAGAGAACTTAATCAACATGAATAAATCATAATTGGATGAAATCCATAAAGATTGAATTGAAATCCTAACTTGATTAATTGAAATTGAATTGAGAAAATAGAGAACAGATTCCATGGGTGAATATCCACATACCTTGATACTTAAAGCCCAAAAAGAATGGAGGATTGATGATCTTGAATTAACCCTAACTTTTTCTCCTTCCTTAGTCTTGAGAGAATTTGGAGAGGATGAATTTGGTTAGGCTTTGAGAATATAGGAGAATGAGGTTGAAGTGGGTAGTTTTAGGACCTAAAAGCTTTATATGGGGCTTAGGTAATGACAAAACGACATAGTGTTTATTTAATAAAATTAGGAAAAAGGCACAAACCCCCTTAAAATAACTGCTGAAGCTCTTCTACGGTTTGGACCTACGGTCCGTAGAACTTCTTACGGAACGTACTAGTCAACCGTAGAAAAGTTCAGAAACCTTAATTTTGGACCAACTTTCGAGGGACCCTGTCTATGGCCCGTAGTTCTTCCTACGGTTCGTAGACACCAACCGTAGAAACCAACTTGACCCCTTAAAATTTTACTAAGTTTGTGACCTATCTACGAGACCTATCTACGACTCGTACAAAGACCGACGGACCGTCCTAGTGAACTGTAAAAAGAGGTACTAGGTCTTGACTTTTCAAAAATTATTTTCCTTCTTCTACGGATGCCATCTACGGCCTGTAAAAGCTTCTATGATCCGTAGATGGGGACCCGTAGAAGCAGCCTGCAACCCAAAAAAAAATCTTTCTTTTCCAAATTCTTTGGTGTTACATTGGCATTGTTGTTGGGAGGTCAGAAACACTTATTTTGAAAAAAAAACACTTTTGTTGAAAACTTAAGTGTTTTGTAAATCAGTAAAAGTGTTTTTAATTAGAAGTGAAAGCAGTTTTTCAACTGTTGAGAAGAAGCTAAAAAAATTTATTTTATTTTTCTTAAAAAACAGAAGATGAAACAAAAAATTATTTTTCTCAAGACTAAACTATCATTTTCATATATACATATTTACCAATATATTTCTTATTAATTAATTAGCATATTTCATAAGTTTGGTTAAATTTCATTTTTTATTTTTATATAATAAATTTCACAATTTATTTTACGTTTATATATTATTATTATTTTATATATTATATATTATTTTACGTATTATTTTTTAGAATTATAAGAAAGGTAACAATAATATTTTTACAAGATTAGAAAAAGAAAAAAAATAACAACTAAAGATTTCAGTCTCCCAAAAAAGGTATAATATTGATTGAAAATTTAAACATGTAAATTTTAATTTTAAAAAATAAAATATAATTAATTTTTTTTTAATAGATATTTAAAATAGTTTCTCTCTATAAAATAATTTTAATATTAGAAGTACATTAATAGTTGTTCTTTTTTTGTAATTTGACTTTTAAAAGCAATTTTTAAAAAAGATTAGACAAACACAATTTGCTTATGAAAAACACTTTTTAAATGAATTAGCCAAACACATATATTTTTTTCAAAAATACTTTTCTAAAACGTCATTTTGAAAAAGTGCTTCTTAAAATAAGTATTTTTTAGCAGCAATGCTAAACAAACTCTGAATGAATCCTAATTTTAAGGGATGTGAGTATCTGATTGTATCTTCAATAATATATTGTATAAATTATTAAAAGTTGTAATATATGTAATTATTTGAAATTAGAGGTAATGTTAGTATATATTGTAGTGATATATGCCTAATAAGCTAGTTTATCCTATAATTTACACCCTAATTTGATATAGGAAATATTTAAGAGTTATGAAGTCCAATCATTTTTCTTAGTTTAATTGTTTTAAAATATAAAAATATATGTCATTTTTTCAGAATAGATTAATAAGCAAAATAGTGTGAAAGGGAGGTATAATTCAATTATATATAATATAAATAAATGAACCATAATCTGAAATTGTCTACTCCTTTATTATATTCAATACTCCTTCTGTTATTAATTAGTTGTAAATTTTTGAATTAACACATTTATTAATAAAATAATTATTACATAGTGAGTTTGTCATTTTACCTTTATTAATTATAAAGTGGATGAATTAAAAACTTAAGATTTATAAAAAGTTCTATCTTTTTCAAAGTAATTAATTAAGGGTATAATATGTAAAAAAAATTGTCCTTTCTTGATTTGTCAAAATGAACAAGTAATAAGGACTACTAAAAAAGAAAAAGTGGACAAAGGATTACAAAATTCAAAGAAGTGAAATTTATATTGATATATTGCTTTACTACTCTAATATATAAGGAAATAATTCGTAGGGGCATCTTGATAAATTCAATGTCATTTCATTTAACTTCTTTACTTTATATTTGTATTGTATGTACTTGGAGGCTGACGCGTGTTATTGTTTCCTTCAAATTCATCAAACCTCTTCCTTATTTTTCCTTTACATCAATGGCAAAACGTCCGGTTGAAAAAAGATCCTAACCAATTTGCTTTCAATTAATTAATTATAATAAAAAATATTATAAATTACAATAGTTAATAACAGTGTTTTAAAAAACTCTGTTGGGACTCGCCTCGAGGCTCGTCCTAGGGCGGGACTTTAGCAAAACGCCTCGAGACTCAACTGTGGGGCTTAGTTCTGTAAGGCTTACGCCCTAAGCGCCCAATTGTACGCCCTAAGCATGCCCAACGCCCAACGTTGAGGCTCGCCTAACAAATCTTACACAAATTATGTATTAAAATCTTTAGTTAATATTGTTGACCCTCATAATTCTTGAATAATTGAATGATACATAATAATTTTTAATCTATAGAGATAAAGAAGATTGAGAATAACTCAAATAACAAGTTTTAGTATCGCATCTTTCCTATTTGGTAACACTGTGAAAGTAATTATATATTACGTAACATTTCTTTTATAAATATGTAACACCCCGTATCCTAGACAAACCAGATTGCAGAAATCAGAAGTTGCAGGTGCCACCGACGGGCACCACCCACTGACCGTAGGTGGGGTCCGTGGATGGCCACCTGCAGCCCTCCCCAGAAACAGTTCAAAAAGATGTATAAGGGTCGACCCACGGCCAGACCCACAGACCGTAGGTCAGACCACGGGCCGTGGGTCAGTCCACGGACCGTCGGTCAGTTCGTTGATTGGCCCCGACAGCTTTTAAGTCAGGGGTCATTTGGTCTTTTCCCTATGCGTTGGACCCCTAAACTACGTTGTTTAACCCCTAAACTATGTGGGTTTGATCAGTTTTAGCCTAGAAAATAAATTAGAACTTACCCTAGTCAATTCATTCTCCAAAATTCATCTAATTAGAACGAAAAGAGGAGAAAGCAGTCGAGCAGCCCTAGTCCAAGAACGCAACAAGGTTTCTTCAGTTTCAGCCCCGAAATTGAAATATTTCTCTGTGAAATTCGTCATCAGGTATGTGGGATTTCACTAGTGGAGTCCTTTCACCCATTAGGTCCCTAGATTTCTGTTAGAATCTTGATTCCCTTCATATTATCTAAACCTAGGGTTTTCTTGAATGTAGAAATTGTTGGGTTTTAGCCGTTAGAATGATCCAAATTAGATTATCATATTGTTGCTTTGTTCATTGCATGAAATTCAGAACCCTAGTGGTGTAGATTCGTTTAGTTCATGAATTACATTAGCTAGGTCAGTTTATACATATATACATGCCTCAGATTTCGAATGTCTCATTGTCAGTTATAAATGTCGCATTCTCAGTTAGCATGTCAGAATAATGAGCTATCTAGTATAATTCAATTATGTTACATTGTTCATATTTCTAATTAGAAGTAGGCTTAGACCGAGTGGACTAGGGTTCAGCGTACCCGAATAGTCCCAGAACTACGTGCCCCCATAGGTTAATAAGTCTCCTCTGTGGGCATTACATTTATTGATCACGCTAGTCATGCCTCTATACCCTTGGCAAGGTATATTGGGTCCTCTCGATGAGGTGTATACATCAGACTCCATGTTTAGCTCACGTGGTTTTATGTCGGTTATTAGTAGCTCCCACAGTCAGACTCTAGTGCACTTGACCAGGTTCCAGTTATATTTCAGTATTCAGTTTCAGCATGTTATATACTTGGTCATTGCATTCAGTTTAGTTCAGATTCAATATCTTTTAAGTATATTCATCATGTTCAGATTTTATTATTGCTCAGTATGCTTTACTTCAGTTATATATTGTTCAGCTTTATTCTATCCTGCATGCTCAGTACCTTTGAAGTACTGACGCATACTCTGCGCTACATCTTCTCATCATGTAGGTTTAGGTTCTCACCATCCAGATCATGCATAGATCGGTTCCCGGTCTCCAGTTCAACAGCTTTAGTGGTGAGTCCTCATTCTTCGAGGACAATAGATATGTTTCTTATTTCGGTCTTTTATCTTAGTTTCAATTTTTACTAGAGTTAGATGGGGACATGTCCTAGCATGTCTAGTCAGTTAGAGGCTTATTCCAGACATAGACAATTCAACTTTAGCTTTTGAGTTATAGTTCAGTATTCTAAACTATTTTTCAGTATTTATATATTCAGACTTAGATTGGGTATTTCCCATCATTTAGTTTACCTCATGTCTTATGCTTCCGCACAAAAATTCTTTTAAGTATGCTTATGATATGCCAGCTCAGGGTTAGCTTGGGGTCACTCGTGATCCTAGGTCCCGTGTTTATGCCAAGGGGGTAGCCTCGGGGCGTGACAAACTTTGTATCAGAGAATTAGGTTCAAGAGTCCTAGGATGTCTGAAAGCTGCACTAATTAGAGTCATTTTCATGGGTGTGAAGTGCACCACATCTAATGAGAAGGAGGCTACAAAGTGTTATAGGGAAATTTCACTTTCTTGTTATTCTTATCATGTGTGGGTATGATCTACTTCTAACTCATCGTTATGCATTTCAGATCATGCCTCCTCGTAGAGCTAATGCCAGGAATGCTAACGCAGCCCCTCCAGTCCCAGATCAAGAGGTTTTGAATGTAGAGTTTCAGAATGCGATTCAGCTTTTGGCTCAGAGTGTGACTAACCAGAACAATCCGCAGGCCCCAGTTCCTCCCAATGCTAATAATGGGTCAGTTGCAACCAGGGTTCGTGATTTCATTCGGATGATCCCACCAGAGTTTCTAGGGTCGCAGGTTGGTGAGGACCCATATAATTTAATCGATGAGGTTAAGAAGATCTTTGGAGTGATGTAGGTAACTGGGAATGATAGGGTAGATTTGGCATCCTACCAGCTCAAGGATGTAGCTCACATTTGGTTCACTTAATAGAAGGAAAACAGGGGTACTGATGCAGCTCCTGTGATGTGGGAATGCTTTACTGGAGCTTTTCTGGACAGGTTCTTTTCGAGAGAGTTGAGGGAGGCTAAGGCTCAGGAATTCATGAATTTGAGGAAAGGTACAATGTCTATTCAAGAGTACGGACTCAAGTTCACCAAACTCTCCAGGTATGCTCCTCATATGGTTACTGATTCGAGGGCACAGATGAGTAAGTTTATGTATGGAGTGTCTGATTTGGTAAAAATAGAGTGCATAAATACTATGTTGTTAGAGGAAATGAATATCTCTAGGCTCATGACTCATGCTCAGCAGGTTGAGGGAGATAAGCTTAGGGAAATGACTAAAGACAACAAAAAGGCTAGGACAGGTAAATATGAGTACTCTCAGCAGAAATCGGGTGGTGGAAATCGCTCGCAGTTTCAGCAAAGGTCTTCAGCTCCAGCACCTTCATCAGCTAGTGCTCCATCCCCCAGGTTTAGACAAGATTAGAACAGTAGGGCACAAGGCTCTAAGTCTCAGGGGAGTGTTTCAGGTAACAGAACCTACCCAACTTGTCCAAATGTGGTAAGAACCATCCGGGCGAGTGTCTTGCAGGGAAAGAAAGGTGTTTTGGATGTGGTCAGTCTGGCCATAGGTTGAGGGATATCCCTTATGCAAAACATGGGCGATGAGGTAAAAATAGTAGGGCTCAGTCTACAGCTCCAGCAGCACTAGAAGGTCACCCAACTCAACAAGGTACTTCATCTAGTACAGGTGGCGGTTAGCACCAGAACAGGTTGTATGCCCTTCAGGCTCGCCAGGACCAGGAAGATTCTCCTGATGTGGTCACTGGTACGCTATGAGTCTTTCATTTAGATGTTTATGCTTTGTTAGATCCAGGGGCTACTCTTTCCTTTGTAACTCCTTATATAGCAGTAAACTTCGGTGTCAGTCCAGAAACTCTTTCAGAACCCTTTTCAGTCTCTACTCTAGTAGGTGACCCAGTTATAGCTAGAAAGGTATACAAAAATTACCCTGTCTCAGTCTCTCAAAAAGTCACCTCAACAGATCTTGTAGAGTTAGAAATGGTAGACTTTGATATCATTCTAGGCATGGATTGGTTACATTCCTGTTATGCCTCATTCATTTGTAGAACCAGAGTTGTTCAGTTTCAGTTTCCAAGCAAACCAGTCATAGAATGGAAGGGTAGTAGCTCAGTCCTATGGGTCAATTCATTTCTTACCTTAAGGCCAGAAAGATGATTTCCAACGGGTATATCTATCATTTAGTTCGGGTAGAGGATTCCAGCTCTGAAACCCCAACTCTCGAGTCAGTTCCTGTAGTCAGTGAGTTTCCAGAAGTGTTTCCAGAAGATCTTCCCAGAATTCCTCCCGAAAGAAAAATAGACTTCAGAATTGATCTCCTTCAAGATACCCAGCCTATTTCTATTCCTCCTTACAGAATGGCTCTAGCTGAGCTTAAGGAATTGAAAGATCAGTTAAATGACCTTCTAGATAAGGGCTTCATCAGACTTAGTATTTCGCCATGGGGTGCTCCAGTGTTATTCATGAAAACTAAAGATGGCTCTCTCAAGATTTGCATTGACTATCGGCAGTTGAACAAAGTCACAATTAAGAATAAGTACCCTATTCCCAGGATTGATGACTCTTTCGACCAACTTCAGGGTGCTAGTCATTTTTCAAAAATAGACCTCAGATCCGGTTATCATCATCTCAGAGTCAGAGATAGTGACATCCCGAAAACAGCCTTCAGAACTCGGTATGGTCATTATGAATTTGTAGTTATGTCATTCGGACTAACCAATGCTGCTGCAACTTTCATGGATTTAATGAACAGGGTATTCAAGCAGTATTTGGTCTCGTTCGTTATCGTCTTTATTGATGATATTCTTATTTACTCTAGGAATCAGGAAGAACATGCGACTCATTTGAGGGTTGTCCTTCAAACTCTCAAAGATCGCCAATTATTTGCTAAGTTTAGCAAATGTGAGTTTGGGTTGCAATTTGTTGCTTTCCTTGGTCATATAGTATCTAGCGAAGGGATCCGAGTGGATTCTCAGAAGATTGAGGTAGTGAAGCAATGGCCCAGACCCACCTCTATTACAGATATCAGAAGTTTCTTGGGTTTGGCTGATTATTACAGGAGGTTCGTGGAAGGATTTTCATCCATAGCTTCTCCATTGACTAAGTTGACTCAGAAGAAGGTTAAGTTCCAATGGTAAGATGAGTGTGAGAAGATCTTCGCAGAACTGAAAACTAGGTTGACTACAACTCCTATTTTGACTCTACCAGAGGGTTCAGACGGTTATGTGATCTATTGTGATGCGTCCAGAGTCGGCCTAGATTGTGTGTTGATGCAGCGAGGTAAGGTGATAGCTTATGCCTCTAGACAGCTTAAGGTGCATGAGAAGAACTACCCGACTCATGACCTTGAGCTTGTAGCTGTGGTGTTTTTCGTAAAGATTTGGAGACATTACTTGTATGGTGTTCACGTAGATATGTTCACAGACCATAAGAGCCTCCAGTATGTGTTCACCCAGAAAAAGTTGAATCTTCGTCAGAGGAGATGGCTAGAATTCCTCAAGGACTATGATATGAATGTGCTTTACCATCTTGGTAAGGACAATGTTGTAGTTGATGCTCTTAGCAGACTATCTATGGGTAGTGTAGCACATGTTGAGGAACAAAGGAAGGAAATAGCAAAGGATGTTCACTGGCTTGCTCGCCTAGGAGTTTGCCTTATGAACATCTCAGATGTTGGTGTAAAAATTCCAAATGGGTCAGAATCTTCATTGGTAGCGGAGGTTAAGGAGAAACAAAACAGTGACCATATATTGCTTCAGTTGAAAGGTGTAGTTCATCAGCAGAAAGTTGAGGTTTTCTCCCAAGGGGGAGATGGTGTGCTTCGCTACCAGGGTCGTTTATGTGTTCCTAAGGTGGGTGAGTTGAGACAGCAGACCCTTACAGAAGCCCATAATTCCAGGTGTTCTATTCATCCAGGTGCCACTAAGATGTTTCGTGATCTGCGGGAAGTCTTTTGGTGGAATGGCATGAAGAGGGATATAGCAGATTTTATGGCTAAGTGCCCGAATTATCAGCAGGTGAAGGTAGAACATTAGAAACCAGGAGGTATGACTCAAGAGATTAACATTCCTACATGGAAGTGGGAAGTGACCAACATGGACTTCATTACAGGTTTACCTCGTACTCGCAGACAACATGATTCTATTTGGGCAATAGTAGACAGAGTTACTAAGTCCGCTCACTTTTTGGCTGTCAAAACTACAGATTCGGCGGAGGACTACGCCAAGCTTTACATTAATGAGATAGTCAGGTTGCATGGGGTTCCTTTGTCTATCATCTCAGATAGAGGTCCTCAGCTTACCTCTCATTTCTAAAAGTCGTTTCAGAAAGGTCTTGGTACCCAGGTTAATCTTAGCACAACATTTCATCCACAGACAGATGGACAGGCAGAGCGTACCATTCAGAATTTAGAGGACATGTTGGGAGCTTGTGTGATCGATTTCAAGGGTAGTTGGGATGATCACCTTCCTCTTATAGAGTTCACCTACAATAATAGCTACCATTCCAGTATTCAGATGGCCCCTTATGAGGCATTGTATGGGTGTAGATGTAGATCTCCAGTTGGTTGGTTTGAGGTAGGTGAAACAGCCTTGATAGGGCCAGACTCGGTTTATGAGGCTATGGAGAAAGTTCAGCTCATTAGAGATAGACTTAAGATAGCTCAGAGTCGCCAGAAGTCCTATGCAGATGTAAGGAGAAGGGACTTGGAGTTCCAAATTAATGATTGGGTTTTCCTGAAGGTGTTACCTATGAAGGGGGTGATGAGGTTTGGAAAGAAAGGGAAGCTCAGTCCTAGATATGTAGGCCCTTACAAGATCTTGAAAAGAGTTGGTAAAGTGGCTTATGAGTTAGATTTGCCAACAAAACTAGCAGCAGTGCATCCGGTCTTTCACATTTCATTGTTGAAGAAGTGTGTGGGTGATCCAGCATCTATAGTACCATTGGAAAGTGTGGTTGTGAAGGACAGTCTCACTTATGAGGATGTGCCAGTTGAGATTCTTGATCGTCAGGTTCGAAGGTTGAGAAACAAAGAAGTCACTTTAGTTAAGGTTTTGTAGAGGAGTCAGTCCGTAGAGGGAGCTACTTGGGAAGCAGAAGCAGCTATGAAGGCCAAGTATCCTCATCTATTTCCTTCCGATTCCATTCCAGCTTGAGGTAATAGTTCCTCTCCAGTTTTTCAGTCATTCATGCGTAGATTCAGTCTTAGTATCATGTTCCTTCAGCTATACTTGCAATTTCAGCGTATATGCATGTTCTTGGAACTTAGTTCAGTCAGATTTCAGTTTCCAGTATTTAGTGGTAGGGTTTGCAGCTCTTTCCCTCCATATCCAGCTAGTTTAAACTTCATTCGAGGATGAATGTTCCCAAGGGTAGATAATGTAACACCCCGTATCCTAGACAGACCTGATTGCAGAAATCAGAAGTTGCAAGTGCCACCGACGGACACCACCCACGGACCGTAGGTGGGGTCCGTGGATGGCTACCTGCAGCTCTCCCCAGAAATAGTCCAGAAAAATATCTAAGGGTCGACCCACGGCCGGACCCACGGACCGTAGGTCAGACCATGGGCCGTGGTCCTGGTCCATTGATCAGACCCCTCAACAACCCCTCTCTGAAGCCAGTCGACGGTTGACAAGACGGATCGTGGGTCAGTCCACGGACCGTCGGTCAGTCCGTCGGTTGGCCCCGACAGCTTTTAAGTCAGGGGTCGTTTGGTCTTTTCCCCTATGCGTTGGAACCCTAAACTACATCGTTTAACCCCTAAACTACGTGGTTTTAGTCAGTTTTAGACTAGCAACTAAATTAGAACCTACCCTAGTCAATTCATTTTCCAATATTCATCCAATTAGAACGAAAAGAGGAGAAAGCAGTCGAGCAGCCCTAGTCCAAGAACGCAACAAGGTTTCTTCAGTTCCAGCCCCAAAATCGAAAGATTTCTCCATGAAATTCGTCACCAGGTATGTGGGATTTCACTAGTGGGTTCCTTTCACTCATTAGGTCCCTAGATTTCAGTCAGAATCTTGATTCCCTTCATATTATCTAGACGTATGATTTTTTTGAAGTTGGGTTTTAGCTGTTAGAATGATTCAAATCAGATTATAATATTGTTGCTTTGCTCCTTGCATGAAATTTAGGACCCTAGTGGTGTAGATTCGTTTAGTTCATGAATTACACTAGCTAGGTCAGTTTAAACATATATACATGCCTCAGATTTCGAATGTCTCATTGTCAGTTATAAATGTCGCATTCTCAATTAGCATGTCAGAATAATGAGCTATCCAGTATAATTCAATTATGTTACATTGTTCATATTTCTAGTTGGGAGTAGGCTTAGACCTAGTGGACCAGGGTTCAGCGTACCTGAATAGTCCCAGAACTACGTGCCCCTGTAGGTTTATAAGTCCCCTATGTGGGCATTACATTTAGTGATCACGCCAGTCATGTCTCTATACCCTTGTCAAGGTATATTGGGTCCTCTCGATGGGGCGTATACATCGGACCCCATGTTTAGCTCACATGGTTTTATGTCGGCTATTACTAGCTCCCACAGTCAGACTCTAGTGCACTTGACCAGGTTCCCAGTTATGTTTCAGTATTCAGTTTCAGCATGTTATATACTTGGTCATTGCATTCAGTTTAGTTCAGATTTAGTATCTTTTCAGTATATTCATCATGTTCAGATTTTATTATTGCTCAGTATGCTTTACTTCAGTTATATATTGTTCAGCTTTATTCTATCCTGCATGCTCAGTACCTTTGAAGTACTGACGCATACTCTGCGCTACATCTTCTTGTGATGTAGGTTCAGGTTCTCAGCATTCAGATCACGCATTGATCGGTTCCTGATCTCCAGTTCAGCAGCTTCAGTGGTTAGTCCTCATTCTTCGAGGACAATAGACATATTTCTTATTCCAGTCTTTTATCTTTGTTTCAGTTTTTACTAGAGTTAGCTGGGGACATGTCCTAACATCTCTAGTCAGTTAGAGGCTTATTTCAGACATAGAAAGATTCAGCTTTAGCTTTTGAGTTATAGTTCAGTATTCTAAACTTTTTTTCAGTATTTATATATTCAGACTTAGATTGGGTATTCTCCATCATTTAGTTTACCTCATGTCTTATGCTTCCGCACATAAATTCTCTTAAGTATGCTTATGATATGCCAGCTCAGGGTTAGCTTGGGGTCACTCGTGATCCTAGGTCCTGTGTTTACGCCAAGGGGGTAGTCTCGGGGAGTGACAAAAAATATCGCGGAATTTTACTTTTTCACTTATCATTGGTCTTCATGGTTTTGTCATATGTCTCAAAATTATTATATTTTATTTAGCTATTTGAATGTAATTTTATTTTTATTCATGATGGAGTGATGTTTTTATGATAATACTAGTAAGGCTATTAATTATTTTCTTTTAGGGGGGTAAATCGTATAGTATGCTAAAAATTATTTTTGAGAAATAATGATTCTTTTATTATAAGAAAGTTAAGATATTAGATTATTTATACTTGTATAATCATGTTAGAACTTTTATTTTTTATTAGTTTATTTAATCATGTTTGTAATTATTTCAAACTATTGATTTATTTTTATAATTTTGTGTTATTATATTATTATACTATAATATAAATTAATAATTTAAAGATCCATAGGGCTTACGCCCCACGTCTCGAGGCTTACGCCTTTCCCTATACTAAGTAAAACACCTCGCCTCGCGCCCCCGCCTTTTAAAACACTGGTTAATAACTTCAAGTATTGATTGAAAATTTGGTTAACTCTCAAAATTTTACCTATATCATATGAATCGGGACATATAAAATAACATATATTTTGGAAATTACATAAAATATACTATAAATCACAATAATTAATAATTTAAAGTATTTGTAAAATATAGTAGAATTTTGGTTGACTCTCAAATTTTCACATGTGTTAAATAAATTGAAATAAAAAAATATAACATATATTATTTGATAATTACGTTAAATGTACTATAAATCACAATAGTTAAAAATTTAAAATATTTCAAAATAGATAAAAAATAATAATGTTGATTCTACTAATTTTATATGTGCCACATAAATTGAAACATGGGAGAGAGCGCGAGAGTAACCTTAAAATAAAATTGGTAAACAAAGAACCCTTTCTCTATAAACGAGACACTAATTATAGAGAAAGTGTTCATCCACCAAAAAAATAAGAGACTAATTAGCTACTATTACATATTAAACACATACATTTGGTTGAACATTTTCTCTATGAAAATTCTGTAAGTAAAATAAGTCATATAAAATAAATTATATCCAGATTTCATCTACAACACTCAATCTAGTAAAATTACAATAAATAGTGCAAATTGCAAAACTCACTTACAAAAAGTAAATACTCTTAAATGACTACCAATATAACTCTTCCAAATGCAAAACAAACAATAATAGAGCCATTAATTCTATCAAAAACAAAAATTGACCTAGCTATATGTAGTTTAGTGTCTAATCTATGCTTAAAAACATAGAGCTAGCAAGAAACAATGTTAATAACATGTCCTTGCACGACCACGTATACTTGGATGAATAAGCATTGCCAGAAGTAGCAGGATTTTTAGCGGGATAACCAGGAATATCAGGAAAACCCTTAGTAGGATCAGGAGGAGGAGGAGGAGGTGTTTCTGGATCCGCGGGTAGAATCCTTGGCATATCGATTTTGATTTGAAATCTGAGTCCCAATGCACAATGACCAGGAATATCACACATAAAGTAGTATAGGCCCGGTGTTTCGAGTGTGAGTGTATCGCTGCCCGTGACGAAGCTAGCAATTGGGTTATGATCAGTGCAATCGTTGTAGTTCTTCTTGTCTACTTGCCTTACGTTGTGCAAGTGTGGATCGTAATTGAAAACTGCATGTCAAATAATACATACGTAAGTTCTATTAACATTAAGGGGTCGTTTAGTAGAATGTATAAAAACTAAAATATTACCAAATATGATGCTAGTTATGTTAGTTTTAATGTATGAATAATTAATTACTTCGAACCAATAATTAAAGGATACCTAAGTGACCTAATGAAAGAAAAATCAAGTTAATAAAAAATAATGAACAAATGCCTTAAAACGATTAGGTGGTCACAACAACTCAAGAAATAAACAACAAAATTTTTTGCAATATTATTGTTACAAACTTACAATGCACAAATCGATGGAAATAACAAAAGAGATGGGTACTTCATATAAAATAACTAATCATATTCATTGTTTATTTTTTTAATCGATATATATTAATTATATACATATTATACGTGCATGGATTATGTATATTTTATATAGTGATCACGGTTTACTTTTAGTTTAAGTTGTTGAATAGTTATTTTGATAGAAAATCTTACTGAGAACATCGCCAAGTTGAAAATTCTTGGAAGCGGCCCATTGTTCATAGTTGTAGTTGAAAGTCCATCCTGAAGAATCACCAACTTCATACACAGCTGCCGTAGTAGATCCCAAGTTAGGCATTATCACCACCAACATGACCAGCAATATTGGTTTTCTAAAGAAAGCCATAACTACACTTTTACGACAACTAACAAAGAATTAAGATCTCTGAGTCTGAATAATAGCGATTTGAAAAAAATGAGCTTATGAGGTTCTCAAGGGGGCTTTTATTGTAGTAGTTAATTATTTAAGGTAACAAACATACTGTGTTGGAAATAAAATTGAAGTTCCAATGAAACTAAGGTAAACTAAACATATTGCCAAAAAAAAAAAAAAACCTTACCATATTTCTTTTTATAATTAACTGAGTGCAGCATGGTACGTCTTCGTGTTAATTGTTTTGTACCCTGTTTATTCTTTATATATACGTTTAAAGTTTCAATATGGTAATTAATAATTGTTTCTAAAATTAACGTTGTTGACCATAAATAATTTTAAGGGTTAAAATACCCAAGTGCCGTAATAATTTTATGAAAATTTTTCTTTTCCTACTACATCAATGTTTCGTGATACTTAATTAAGTACTTATTACTTTATTTCCATAAATTGAGAAATCAATATTAAAATAACATAATTTGTTTCCTAGTAAAATATGATTTTCGGGCCTTGCTATTATTAGTTTGGCGAACTTTCACAAATAGCCATTATAATATTCTTAATTATGCTCTATAGCTATAATTTGCATATTTACGGGCTGTAGCTACAGTTTAAGCTGCCTCGTTTGTATAATTCGCAGATTTGTATAATTTGTGGGTATTTTTGTATAATTCAGTTATTTTTGTATAAAGTCGAAATAACGAATTTATACAATTACAAGCATCTGAAGTGTAAATAGTTATACAAATTCCGAATTATACAAATGTGCGAATTATACAAAACTAAAAAGTTGAGCCGCGTAATTATAGCTAAAAGTAGGTCGCGAATTGTAATTAAGATAAACTATAACTATGTTAATTAATTAACTAGTATATGTTTGCTTACACGCGTAATTTTCCCTTATTAGTTTTTGGTTAAATTATGAGAAGGCAGTATTTATTGTATTTAAACGAAAAAATAGAAAGAGGAGCTGGACTAATAACAAAATATCCTACTCCAAAGAGAGCTTTCAACTAACCAAAAAAAAAAAAAAAAGCTTTGTCATATCTAGTCCTAAGACTAGGCATTTGTTGTTTATCCAAATAACTAGTGTCCGAACATATGCATTGCACGTATATTTCATCGATAAATATAAACATTATATTAGTGTCACAATTCAAAAATGAACGTGATGACATTCGTCTAATCCAACAAAGATAAGTCAGCCTCAAATCCAACAATACAAAAGAAATGCGGAAAATAAATTAACAATAGCATAAGTGCAGAAAACTTAGTCAATTTCATAAACACCCTCAAAATCTGGTTGTCACGTGTACAAGCCTTTAATGTATGAAAGCAGAATTGAAAGATAGATACAAGTCTCAATGTCTTTGTTTCTCGAATAAAACAAAACATAAAATAAGGAATAAGAGGGCCCGCCGGGATGACAATCCCTCTCAAAATCCACTGAAAGTATCAGAGAAAGATGAAGAAGAATGATCACACGGGTCAAGCAATTCAAGTCCACAATAATGTGATCAAAGCATTTCATCAATCAAAAAATTTAGGATCAACATCAAGGCAATTCACAAAACACAACTATCAACATGTTGCCCTTTTTATTTAATCCCATTTTCAATCATTAAAATCAATTAAAAAGAGTAATTGAACACATCACCTCATTTTCATTACTCCCCAACATACACAATGAAGGGAAATACAAGATTCTACAAATTTTACAAGTTTTAGAAGTTCACTTGTGTTAATTCAATTAAAAGTCAATCTGAGACTTGAGGTTTTCCTTTCCGAACAATATCCAAAGCCACACAATCTAATTCAACAAGTAATCACAATAAAATTCTTAAAATAACAACATACATATATCATACACTTTGAAAATGGGTCAAATCTGTCATGACCCGAGCCTACACCCTGGACGTGGAAGGCACTTGAGAACCATTGCTGGTCCCCAAGCGAACCCTCATCCTGGCTGACTACAAGCGGAAGACTAACTCGAGCATACATAAACATCAAACTGAAAGAAATGCTAAATCAACAGTGTATTAAATCTCAAAACTCTCTGAATATACTGAGTATTAAACATAAGTTTTAAAGAAAACCTCTGAAACTGAAAGACTCTCCAAAACTGTCTATCTATGAAGCCTCTACTATATATAGACGAGTGTCGGGACAAGACCCACGACTACTCAAAATGCTACTAATACTAACAACTCATAAAACTGGAGTCCTCCGGAAGCAAGAAGACCTCACTCGAAAGCTGACGAGTGGATGAAGTGATCTCAACATACTCTTGTTGAGGATCCTAAGAATCTGTATCTGCATCGTTAAAAGATGCAGGTCGAATGACATCAGTACATTGAATGTATGAGTATGTAATATAGATTAATAACAAATAACTGAATGAAATGACTGCAATAGATATAGATATATACTCAACTGAATGTAAAGAAATAAAGAATTGAAATCATTAAAACCTTACAAAAATATTTACTCATCTCTAAACTCAACATATTAAGTGATCTAATAAAAATATACTTTTAACTCTATTTGGGAGATTCTCTAACCAACAACCATCACTATGAGCTACGTTATGATACGTCTTGCCTACGTTGTCAGAACTGTCCAATACCGTACCGGGGTATAGAACCTCTCAACTAAGTGGATCCACTAAGCAATAAGGATTCATCTAAAAAGTATGATCCTTTATCCATGTTGTCATACATGGTTTATGAGGATTTTGAGTTGTCTGAACTCATCCCCATATCGGTGCTCAACACTACTCTCAATAAATATATATTCATGCTCAAATGTTATAAAACATATTCTTTCTCTGGTTTGAGATAATTGCTCAAACTGTTCTCTTAAAAGAGGTAACTGCTCTGAAATATCTCTGCACTCATAAACTCGTATATAAATCAAAGTTTCTCTTTTCTCAAAAAATACTCTCTTTCTTCATGTAAAAATGAAACATTTAGAAAATACTTAGTTCTCTTGTACTCTTTCTCAAACTCCTCTTTACTTCCTCAAAAACTCAGTTTAAAACAGAATTATTGACTTTAAAAGATTCTCAAAATATATAACTCAAAATAGAGTTCATGCTGAAATATAGACATAAACGAATCATCTTAAGGATCTCAATAACAATATAGAAACTCAATACTCAGAACTCAAGAACTCAAGAACTCATAACTCAACAATACTACTCATCTCAAGAATACTCAATTCATAGGGTTTATGCTAAAATATAGACATGAACGAATCAACTCAAGGATATCACTACATAACAATATAGAAATTCAAAAATTAGGAATAAAATTTTAAAAAGAATCAGGAACTCAAAAACTCAAACTCATCTCATCTCAAGAATACTCAAATATAAGGATAGAACTCTAGATTACTCTTTTACTGATTTGAAAGTAGATGTAGGGCGTGAGGACGAACTAGTCCAGTACTATGATAGCCTTACATACCTGGAAGAGCTAAGTTCTTGAAGAACCTTGAAGAACAACTTGATTAGAAGCCTTGAAATCCTAGCTTAAAAGAGAACAATCAAGAAAACCTTTCTTGAGATTCTTGAATTAGCTTCTTGAAACTCTTGAAGAAGAATCTTGAATGGAAGTCTTCTACTTTGATTTTTCCTTTGGATTTTGTCTTAGGGTTTTAGAGAGAAGAAAATAAGGGATTAAGAGATAAAAATCTGATTTTGTTGGGCCTTTAATTAGTCAAGAAATTCGTTTAGGATTTTTTTAGAGGTAAAAAGATAAAAACGACCCTTTTAATGTTTTTTCGTCGGCTAATTCGTCACTGCACTGTATCAGGTTACTAAAATGGTCATAACATTTTACTCAAAACTCGGATTGTTGCGAAATTGGTTGCGTTGGAAAGAAGATTCAAATACCTTTAATTTGATAGGTTATGGGCCACGTAACTCTTTATATTTTATGAGATATAGTAGTTTGAAGTTGACCCAAGTAGAATCTTGCATCAAAACTTAATCGGTATGGAAGCTTTCAACTCAACTTTGTGCTAGGTGATTCTAGTGACCTTAATTCATATCCAAATTCATTCCACACTAACGAATTGACCTTTACACATATGGGCAATTTAAGAATCACCCGGTACGATCTTATTCACAAATGAAGAATGGTTCGAGTCTTAACTTAGAAATTTTTGAGGTGTTACAAAATCAACTCAAAAACTCAATTCCAAAAAAGAGGTTTGAATTCGAAAATCATTACTTGAATATATTAGCCAAGTCATTTGGAACTCATTGGTATAAACCATTTTTAAAACGGATTAGAATCTAGCTTAAAATCATTATTTTACCTAAAGACTCAAGTCCGTGAAAACCTTTCACTCTGCCAATCAAAAATCCCAATTTTTTTAATCTTAAAAACTACAATTGATAATAGGAAATTGAAGTTTTAGGGTTTCAAACACTTACCCAAAAAATTTAGTTCAAGAAATCTCTTTAAAATCGCCTCCAAGAATTTTGTAAAACTCAGAAATGGGGTTGAAATTTCAATTTTGAAACTACATTGTGTTCAAGCAAAAATTGCTCATCGTGATTGCGACCCAAGGCCTCGCGATTGCGATGAGTCAGTAAGTCAACTCATTAAAGTTGACCATCGTGATCACGGTTGAACACACACGATCGCGATGACCAACACACAGACCCTATGCGATCGCGAGGAAAAGTCTCACGATCGCGATGAACAACATACCTGGCACCAGAAAACAGAAACTAGCAAATCACACAAGGCATAAAAATTCCTGAAATGACCTTCAGGATTCGTTCGGAATCTCGCACACACAAATCAGATATGCAATTCAACTATATTCGATGTTCCAGACTCATTGGAACCATCGAAACATGAATCTGAGGTCTCCTTGACCCGAGATCCGTGAAAGTCACAAGAAACAAACATAGAGGCTAAATCAAGCTCGGGCCCTGTGAAAATTCAACCAAGACCTCTCCTAAGCCTAAATTTTTTCCCCAAATCCAACGGAATTGTCAAAATTCTGATTCGATCTTCCGAACCTCAAATATTTGACCAAAGTCAACCCAAAGACTGAAATTTCATAAATTTCCAACTTAGGATCTCAAATCTACGACAAGACTCTGAATCTGAAATTGACAACTCTCTTAGAGACATTTCCTCATTTCGGGACTGATGAAATTAATGAAATTCCATTTCGAGACTTGAAACTCCAAAAGACAGAGAAAATTACTATTTTTTATCAACTTCAGCGTTTCAAAACTTTAAAGTTTCCACAATTTACTACTTTTAACTCAAAGCTCGAATCAAATTTCAAAATTCACTTAGAAATGACACGTGGTCAATACCGAGAGGGGTAAATCGATAATTTTATGAAAAAAGTTCTGAAAATGACCTTTCGAGTTATTACAATTAGTACATGTATGTTTGATAATCAATAACTTAATAAACTACATAAATCACAATACTTTAAATCCTAATTACTAGGAATTTCGATAGTTTTCAATATTACTTTCTATACCATTTTCGGCTATCAGATACATGTATCATAAGCCATTAGATACATGTATCTATCAGACTTAAAAGTACGAGATACGTGATTTAATTGATTTGAATTAAATGTTGTAACTCAATTCCTTAATTAAAGGAGTAAATGATGGGAAATTAACAAACACAATGGATTTAGTGGATTCATTTATATCAAGTGTTCCCAATAATAATAAATATCTAAATCATAAAGATAAGTAATTCTAAAATTATAAACTTCATCTTGTTCATCAATTCTTTCCTTTGAATCTTCAATTTTCAAGTTTTTTTTTTTTTTTTTTTTTTTTTTTTTTGGAAATGA
>JAJONR010009488.1:0-20874 GCA_029582245.1 Solanum etuberosum
TTATATAGCAAAGAGGGGGGTACATAATAAGGGAAAGAAATAAATTAAGGATCAAAATATTTTCCTTATTTTAAAGGAGAGCCAAATCAGATAATTTAATTTATTTTTACCAAAATAAAAGCAAGTAGGAAATCGCCTTACTATAATTAAGAAAAAGAAAATTAATGTCAGATTACACAATTAGTCACAATAAAATAAATATATATTTTTAAGGGAAGGAGAAATCAATTTATAGCACTAATTTTCCTTAAACGGAGGGAGTAAATCAGCCCAAAATAAATTATTCCTTCTTTTACCAAATATGACCAAATAAGAAAAGATTCCAGCCGTAAATTAATAATGACAATCAATTAATCATGTTGGCATTTACCTTAAGCAAATAAATATTAGTGAAAAGATTTAAATCAACATCCAAAATATCAAAAAGAGAGATTCTATGCATTTTTATGAACTAATTTAGGAGTAGCAATATTTATCCAAGAGCTTGGCATCATAAACAAACCAGAGCTGCTCTATTATTAGTCAACCGTTAAAATTTTAAAGGACTAGAATTCTGACAACACAAATCATAAACAATATACAGTCAAAAGGGAATCACTCAATCAACCTTGAAATTTGCTCAATTACACTTAAAGGATCGACAACTTTAAACAATGCTAGAGATTAAAGTCATGCATTCATTTAACAAATTCGGAGTTGATCGTATTATCGGTAGCGCGAATTGACTAAGCAAGCAGGAGCAGCAAGTGACCATATTCAACCAAGTATCACAACATAGTTCAAAATCTGAAAATCTCAACTAGCAATTCAATTTTAAGACTGAGATAACTTCTAAACATGCGTAGAACTTTCATAATAAAAATCAAAGTCACATTGCAAATTGCTAAGAGATGAGATAATGTTTTAAAAGAAATGTACCCAGACGGATCTGATGAGATCCGTCTCCAAACGACCAAAACATCGGAACTTCATCGGAGTTTGCTGCCTTGCTGGTCCGGAGCTGTGGTTGGTGTTTCTGGAATCGAAAAGAGGAGAAGAGAAGTAGCAACGGGCGAGAAAGAGAGGGCGGAGCGGAGGCGGCGGCTGCCTGGTCACCGGTGGTTGCTGTTGTCGCCGGAGGCTGCTGCTGCTACGTTATCGTCGGAAATGGGAGAGAAGAAAGGAGCAGGCGACTGGTCGCCACTGCTGGTTCTCGCGGCTGCTCGCTGCTGTCGGAGCTTGCTGGTGGCTGTCGGTAGGAGCTGCGTGGCTGGTCTCGCCGGCTCGCTGGTGGCTGCTGGCTGGTGGTTGTCACGGTTGCCTGGCTGCTGGTCTTAGCTGCCGGACCTGCTGTCCGGCGGCTGCTTGCCGTTACGAGGAGGGAGAAGGGGAGAAGAAACAGGGGCATCACCGCCTCTGGTGGAGGTCGGAGCAGCGAGTAGGGGAAGAAGGAGATGGAGGCGGCGGCTTGGAGAGGAGAGGAGGAAAAAGTGAAAAACATTTAGGGTTTTGGGGTCCTTTTGGTAGTCTTAAAATTGGAAATAAGGGTAGAACGAATTTGGACCGTTGATTAATGTTGGATGAACGGCTAAGATTAATTTGGGTGTTGGATAGATTGAGATGGACGGATGAGATCGAATGAGGATTTGAAGTCTTGAGTTGGTTAGATTTTGAATGGCTAAAATTGAAAATAAGATGGCTAGAATTGAAATGAAAAGGTGGTTACAATTGAAATAAAATTGAATAGGATAGGCTAGGAATTAAATAAATTGGAATACAAATACGCTAAGATTTAAATGATTTGGAGGGAAATCAAGGAAATGCTATTCACTTAAAGATACTACACTTATTATAATATTTTCATATAAAATATACACATCTGAATATTAAAACACTTAAGTAAAATAATTATTTCGGGTTTAACTATCGATAAACGTAATAATTTAATTTAATTTAATTTCAATAATCTTGGCGAATTATGAAATAAGCATGCGAAAAATAAATAATTTTTAGAGAAAAACGATTAAAATTTTAAACCTGAAATACGTTTTTTTTTTTTTAAAATACGTACTCAATCGAATAGCACTCCCGAAAGGGTTAAAGGTCGGTCAAAATTGGGTGTCAACAACGCATACTCTTTCCTACATTCTTTTAAAAATGTAGGGTCCGACGCTCCGATTCTGCATTCCCGTGGCTAGAGATCACTTTGGTAGTCTTGAGTAGTGGTGAGTCCTCATGTTCCGAGGACCGAACCTTTTATTACTTTCCATCTTTACTTTTCAGATATTGTATGTGATGCCTGGTTACGTCCCGTTCACTCTTGATGTAATAGATGACCTTGAGACTATGTAGACTTCCGCTTCATTTTTTTCAAACTCTTTATGATTTAAAATGTCTCTTTTAAACTCTTAATTTCTATTATCTTTTTTATGCATGCTAAGTGGCTTGTGTAGGGCCTCTCAGGGTCCTATACACCATTCCACGTCTAGGAGGTACTTTGGGTCAGGACAAACTTGGTATTTAGAGCACATGGTTTAGAAAGGTCCTAGGATGTCTCATAAGCCACGTCGAGTAGAGTCTTGTTCATAAGTATAAAGCGCACCACATTTATGAATAAGAAGCTATAAGATGATTAAGAAACTCCACTTCTTTCATTACTCTAAGTCGTGCGATAGAGTGTAACTCTATATGTCCTTTCTCTTAATCCCGATCTGATGCTTTTCAGGAAATGGCCCCTTGAAGAGCATACGTTAGGAGGAACGTGAATGAGAATGTGGAACAAGAAGCTCCTCCTCAAGCTCCCAAATGTAGGTACGGCGGAAACTAGGATGAGAGACTTCACTAGAATAAATCCCCTAAAATTTTATGGTTCTAAGGTTGAGGAAGATCCTCAAGAATTCATTGATGAAGTGTATAAAGTGTTGATGATCATGAGAGTGACGCCAGTGAAAAAAAAAGGAAGAATTGACCGCTTACCATCTTAAGGGTGTTGCTCAAGTTTGGCTCCACCAATGGAAGGGAGGGAGGGCGATTGATGTGGGTCCTCTCGATTGGGAAAAAATTAAGGTTGCTTTCCTTGATAGGTTCTTTCCCCTTGAGATAAGGGAGACAAAGGTACTTGAATTCATCAACCTTCGTCAAGGAAACATGAGTGTGAAAGAATATGCTTTGAAGTTCACACAATTGTCTAGGTTTGCTCCTACTATGGTTGTCGATCCTAGGGTAAGGATGAGTAAGTTTGTTTCGGGTGTGTCTGAGATGATGGTTAAGGAGTGTCGTACTGCCATGCTTATCAATGAAATGGACATTTCTCATCTTATGGTTCATGCTCAACAAATAGATGAGGAGAAACTTAAGGAAAGATCTAGGGAGGTGAAGAAGACAAGGACCGGTGATGGTGACTTTTCACATTCAAGGTATGATGGACATGGTCGTTCTAAGTTCCGACAAAGGTTTTCTGATCAAGATTTCTCCAATGCTCCTCCTAAGTTTAGCAAAGATAGGGTGTCTAGCCCTAAGCCTCAAGGAGGAAACGATAATGATCTTCATTGCCTACTTGTGCTAAGTGTGGAAAGAAGCATGAGGGTAGATGTCTAGTCGGTTCTAATGCATGCTTTGTTTGTGGTAAGACGGATCACAAGATAATTGATTGTGCCTCAGTTGCTAAGAATGAAGGAGATAATCACCGACGGGCTCAACCTAATCCTTTGTTCGGTTCTAGTGAGAGTCAGAAGCAAAATAGATTTTATGCACTTCAGACTCGTCGTGAGCAAGAGGGTTCTCCCGATGTGGTTATCGGTATGTTGAAACTCTTTCATCTTGATGTTTATGCTTTGCTTGATCCCGGTGCTACCTTGTCTTTTCTGACACCATATGTGGCTAGGAGGTTTGATATTCTTCCGGATGTGTTGATTGATCTCTTTTCTGTCTCTACTCCTATCGGTGAATCTATTGTGGCTAAGAGAGTTTATAGAAATTGTCCCGTCTCCTTACCCCATAGAGTCACTCATGTTGATCTTGTAGAGCTTGATATGTTAGATTTTGATGTCATTCTTGGTATGGATTGGTTGCATTCTTGTTATGCTTCTATTGATTGTAGAACTCGAGTGATCAAGTTTCAGTTTTCAAATGAGCCTATCTTAGAGTGGAAAGAAGGAAGTTCTATGCCTGAGGGTCAGTTTGTTTCTTGTCTTAAAGCTAGAAAGATAATTTCTAAGGGTTGCTTATACCATCTAGTTAGGGTGAGGGATATGGACTCCGGAACCCCTACTCTTGAGTCGGTCTCCATTGTAAATGAGTTTTCGGAAGTGTTTTCTGATGATCTACTCGATATTCCTCCCGATAGGGAAATAAACTTTGGTATTGACCTTCTTCCAGATACGCAACCTATCTCTATTCCTCCTTACCGAATGAATCCAGCGGAACTTAAGGAATTAAAAGAACAATTGAAACATTTGTTGGATAAGGGTTTCATCCGATCAAAAATCTCTCCATGGGGTGCTCCAGTTTTGTTTGTTTGAAAAAAAGATGGTTCGCTTCGTATGTGTATCGACTACCGTCAGTTGAACAAGGTTACCATTAAAAACAAATATCCTCTTCCAAGGAAAGATTATTTGTTTGATCAACTGCAAGGAGCAAGTTACTTCTCTAAGATTGACCTCCGATAGGGTTATCACCAATTGAAGGTAAAAGAAAATGATATTCTGAAAACGACTTTTTGAACTCGGTATGGTCATTTTGAGTTTTTTGGTGATGTCCTTTGGCTTAACTAATGCCCCTGCTGCATTTATGGATTTGATGAACAGGGTGTGTTAAGACAATACCTAGATATGTTTGTGATTTTGTTTATCGATGACATCTTGATCTACTCAAGGAGTGAAGATGAGCATACCGATCATTTGAGGTTTGTGTTGAAAGTCCTCAAGGACCAACAACTCTTTGGAAAGTTTAGTAAATGTGAGTTTTGGTTAAGGTCCATGGCTTTTCTTGGGCACATTGTTTCTGGAAAGGGCATTGAGGTAGATCCTAAGAAGATGGATGCGGTAAAGAGTTGGCCTAGACCTCCATCCCTTTTGGATATTAGAAGTTTCTTGGGTTTAGCCGGTTACTATAGAAGGTTTGTGGAAGGGTTTTCGTCGATTGCCTCTCCATTGACAGCATTGAACCAAAAGAAAGCAAAATTCTTATGGTTGGAAGCCTGTGAAAAGAGAGTTTTCAGGAATTGAAAGATAGACTTACTTCCGCTCCGGTGTTGACTTTACCGGAAGGAACCGATGGGTTTGTTGTTTATTGTGATGCTTCAAGAATTGGGTTAGGATGTGTCCTTATGCAGAATGGAAAAGTCATTGCCTATGCCTCAAGGCAACTTAAGATGCATGAAAAGAACTATCCTATCCATGATTTGGAACTAGCGGCGGTTGTGTTTGCTTTAAAAATTTGAAGGCATTACTTATATGGTGTTCATGTCGATATCTTTAACGACCACAAAACTTTGCAATATGTGTTTAACTAGAATGATCTAAATCTTCGCCAAATAAGGTGGCTTGAGTTACTAAAGGATTATAATATGAGTGTTCTCTATCACCCCCGGTAAAGGAAATGTGGTTACAGATGCTCTTTATCGGTTGGCAATGGGTAGTGTTGCTCATATAGAGGATAGTAAGAAGGAGTTGGCTACAAATGTTAATAGATTGGCCTGAATGAGTGTTCGGTTGGTTGACTCTAGTAAAGGTGGTGTTATGGTCCATAATGTTTCAAATCATCCTTTTGTGTTGGAAGTGAAAGCAAAGAAAATTCTTGATCCGACTTTGGTGGAATTGAAGGAAGTGGTGCTTAAAAAGTCCGTGAGACTTTCTCCCAAAGGGAAGATGATGTTCTTCGCTATCAAGGTCATTTGTTTGTTCCCAATGTAGATGATTTGAGAGAGCAGATCTTATCAGAAACCTATAGTTCTCGATATTTCATTCTCCCAGGAGCCTCCAAGATGTACCGTGACTTGCAGGATATCTATTAGTGAAATGGGATGAAAAAGGATATTGCGAAATTTGTGGCTATGTGCCCTAATTGTCAACAAGTGAAAGTGGAACATCAGAAGCTAGGAGGTTTGTCTCAAGATATCAGTATTCCTACTTGGAAGTGGGAATATTTGAATATGGACTTCATTGTTGGGTGACCTCGCACCAGACAGCAACATGACTCAATTTGGTTTATAGTGGATCGAATGACGAAGTCAGCTTATTTCATTCCCGTCAATGTTTATTATGCGATAGAGGATTATGCTAAGTTGTATTTGAGGGAAATTGTTAGGTTGCATGGAGTGCCCTTATCCATTATCTCCGATCATGAAACACAATTCACTTCTCAGTTTTGGAAGTTTTTCCAAAAAGGGCTTGGTACTCGTGTTAAGCTTATTGCGCCTTTCATCCGTAAATCGATGGGCAAACGGAGAGTACCATCCAAACTTTGGAAGATATGATGAGAGTGTGTGTGATCAACTTAAAGGGTAATTGGGATGATCACTTGCCTTTGATTGAATTTGCATATAATAATAGTTATCACTCAAGTATTAGTATGACTCCATTTGAGGCTCTATATGGTAGGAAGTGTAGATCTCCTATAGGCTGATTTGAAGTGGGTGAAGTTTCTTTGATAGGTCCCAATATGGTACATGAGGCTATGGAGAAAGTTCGGCTTATTAGGAAAAGGTTGAAAACGACTGAAAGTCGACAAAAGTCCTATGCCGATGTTAGAAGAAGGGATCTTGAGTTTGATGTGAATGATTGGGTCTACTTGAAAGTCTCACCCATGAAGGGTGTGATGAGATTTGGAAAGAAAGGGAAGCTTAGTCCCCGTTATGTGGGCCCATATCAGATTTCGAGGCGTATTGGTAAAGTTGCTTATGAACTTGATTTTCCTAATGACTTGGTATCGGTACATCCAGTTTTTCACGTCTCCTTGTTGAAGAGATGTGTTGGTGATCCTACATCTATAGTGCTATTGGAGAGTCTTGGCATAAATGATAGCCTTTCTTATGAAGAATTTTCGGTTGAGATTTTAGACTGGCAAGTTCAAAAGTTGAGAAATAAAGAAATTGCTTCGGTGAAGGTTCTTTGGAGGAATCAGTTAGTTGAGGGTGCTACTTGGGAGACCAAGGCCGATATGATATCCCGTTACCCTCATCATTTTTCCTCCGTCCCTACTCTAGCTTGAGGTATTCAGTTCCTCATGGGTTATTCTTTTAGTGTCATGTGTCTTAGATATTCCCATAATTTCCTCATTATGCATGTTCATGAAAAGCTTAAATTTTGAGAAAATGAGTTAAATTGATTTATTTCTTCATGTTTATGTGAATTTGAGTTTGAGTTGCATATAGACCTTATGAAATAAAGTTTTGAACATGCTTTAGCTTGGAGTTGATGTTTCCTTCTCGGATTTGTGCATTTATATGATTGCATTCATGATTGAGCTGTTAGGTTTAAGTTCCTACCCTCCATATGATGTCTTGAATCCCATTCGAGGATGTATTTTCCTAAGGGGAAGATATTATAACACCTCAGATTCAAAAATATGAAAATTTTAGTTTTTCCAACAAAAAACTTTGGTGCCAGCACAGACGGAGCAACCAACGGTCCGTTGGTCGGACCACGGACCACAGGTGGGACCGTGGTTGGCTAGTATAAATTTTCCAAATGTCAAGGTTTCAGTATTTTATTTTTATACGATTCTCTAGGACGGTCCGGTTTCCAATGCATGAGCCGTAGGTAGGTCTCGTAGGTGAGTCACAAACTTAGTGGAATTTTGAGGGCCAAAGGTGGGACTTACGTTGGCCATGTATGGACCGTACATGGGTCACGCCGTTCGAAGGCCCATAAAACAAGTTTCTGAACCCATCGATGGTTGACTAGGATGGTCCGTGGTTGGACCTACGGACCATGGGTCCAGCCGTCGACGGGGTCCGATAGTTATTTTAAAAGGAGCTTTTGGGTCTTTTCCTAATTACTCCAACCCAATACTATATCGTTTTACCCTTTACCCAAAGCCCTATATAATGATTTTTAACCCCCAAAACACCCAATTCAATTCATTCTTCTAAATTCCCCAAAGTTGAACAAGTCTTCCTCTCAAATATTTCTCTCTCTAAGGAAGAAGAATGAAGCTAGGGTTTCAAGATCAAGTCTCCTAACCCCCCAATTTATTTCAAGCTTTTGGCATCAAGGTATGATAGTTTTCTCCTATGGAGCTCTTTCCTCCATAGGGTTCCTCAATTCTCCAATTTACAAGTTAGAAATCTCCAATTGAAGTTAGGGTTTTCTTCCATGTCATGGATTCTTTTCAATGTTGATCTAATTGATTGTTTTATGAACTATTATGCATGAATTGAGATAATTCAATGTTTTAAAGATGAATCCCCATGAACCCATGTTTTCTAGACTATGATGATTGAAAGTGGGTTTCAAACTATGAAAGACGAATTTATGAAGATATGCATGTTGTTACGAAATTGATGAAAATGTAATAAGTTGCTTTGAGAGTAAAACATAAGCGTTGTTGTTGTTGATTGTTGTGAAATAATTTCTCACATAATACTCAATACATGAATGTGAAAGGTTTTCTCACATAAAGGATTCTTAGAGTTGAAAGATTTTCTCAACTAAACTATGAATCAAGTTTTAGGAGCTATTCTAATGGTAAGACAAGAGACGATTACCCATGTCCCCATAATGATAAAACAAGAGGTGATTACCTATTTCCCTTAAAGATAAGATGAATATGATTGACGACTATTCTATGGAATTATGCTTAGTACCGAGTGGACAAGTGGCGATTACCTGAGTCCCATAAACTATGTACCACCATAGGTTGTCTTAGATAGATATTAGCTAGTGGATCCACTTAAGCTAGAAGTTATGGTTCTTACCTTGGCAAGTAAGGACACCTCTTTTCGGTGTGGGCTAGACATCAAATTTCATGTTATAGCTCACATGGTCTCAATGTCGGTTAAGGCAAATTTTTCACAACAATAATGATGAACTAAGGTTACTTCTAAAAGTATCTCACATGTGTTCAAACATGATTTTACTTGCATTGACCATGATCATGATTATACTTCTAATCTCTTATCTTATGTTTTAACTTGGTCTTTGCATGTCATAAAAATGTCCTTTTAGCATGATTTGATAACCTTAATGCATTGCTATCATACTTGGTATATTATTGTACTAACGCATACTCTTGCCTACATTCTTCTAAAAATGTAGGGTCCGGCGCTCCAATTCCGCATCCCCGTGGCTAGAGATCACTTTGGTAGTCTTGAGTAGTGGTGAGTCCTCATGTTCCGAGGACCTAACCTTTTATTGCTTTTCGCCTTTACTTTCCAGATATTGTATGTGATGCCTGGGTTACGTCCCGATCACTCTTGATTAATAGATGGCCTTGAGACTATGTAGAATTCCGCTTTGTTTTTGTCAAAATCTTTATGATTTAAAATGTCTCTTTTAAACTTTTAATTTCTATTATCTTGTTTATGCATGCTAAGTGGCTTGTGTAGGGCCTCTCCGGGTCCTATACGCCATGTCACGTCTTGGGGGTACTTTGGATTGTGACAAACTTGGTATTCAGAGCACAAGGTTTAGAAAGGTCCTAGGATGTCTCATACATTTGGACTTAAATGGAGTCCAATTACATTTGGACTTAAATGGAGTCCAATTACATTTGGACTAGTCTATTAAATAACAAGACGAGCCCAACCAATATTCTTCAAGCTTAAGGTCCTCTAAAATTACTTGGAGACCATATACCCCCAATTTCTAGCTCGCGCCTATATAAATGGGTCTTCAGAAGGTCAAAAAGGAGGAAATACATAGATACGCTTTAGTCTTTAGTAGTGATCCGCAAGTATTCTTCATACAAAAATGTCTAAGTGGTGAGCCCCAAGTTTGCTCTCACAATTATGATTAATGCTTTGCTTCACATTCGTGGTGAAATTCCAGCAAGTATTTCATCAATTCAAGAATAAAACAAAGCTCTTGAATAAACCAAACCTCTTAAATTGACCGTCGTCAGATTACATCTTTTTTATATAAATAATTATAAAATTGTTACCCCAAAAATTATTGAATATAAATATTATTAGCTACACATTTTTTTTTTGATTATTATATTTCAGGAACGAAACTTTAACCGTAAGAAACACATTTCTACATTTTGCAAATGAGTTATACTTTAATTTAGTTGAAGAATGAGCAAATATGCATTACTTTATAAAGACCTGGAAATAAGATTACATTTTGAGAAACATATATATTCCCTATAAAATAACAATCATCTACAATATCAATCATTGACTCAAAATCCTAAATTTAGCTCTTGCTATAAAATTAAAATATCTTGGCCATTGGGCATGACAAATTTGAGCATTAGATCAAATTATGTAGCAATATATAGAAAGGTACCCCTCATCATAATGGAGGTGAATTTGACTTTTATTCCCAAAAACTAATAAAACGTAAATTAAAAATGTAGATGAGTATACTAGACAAATATATTATTAGACAAGAGAGATGTGACTATCAAATACACCACTTAAAAAAATAAATAAAATTTTTTTGCCACAAATAAGTGACTTTGTAAATGATTTCATAATCTCAATTCTCATTCGTCTTCGTTGATTTCATCAAGAATCACAATAAGAGCAACTATGAAAGCAAAATCAACGTTTGGACTCACAGTTACACCAAAATTATCTTTGCCAAGAAGAAGACTTTCAGCGGTGCGTTTCTTGTGCATCTGAAATTACAAGCATACATTAATATAAGAAAAAATAACCTAAATACACATCTTATTTTATCATAATATCTAAAATTTTATACCATTTAAAAATATTTCGAAAATTCTCTCTCGGATACATCACTCCCCTCTCACTGATACATCCCTCCCCTCTTGATACATCCCTCTCGGATACATCCCTCACCTCTTTCATACATCCCTCTTCTATGTATGCGGATGTCCTATCCCCACTTGGATACATCCCTCCCCTATGTATCTGAATGTCTTCTAATGTATCCGGAAGTCCAGTGATGTATTCGGAATCCATAAATTTTTAAGGATTTTTGTAATTTTGAAAATAGTAGAGAAATAATATAATTAGCTCTTTAACACTATGAGATTCATATAAATTATACTTGATATAAGCACTTGTAATTTGAAAGAAAGAAAAATGAACGTTTTTTGATTTACCTTGGCAACTTCTGTAGAATTAGAAGCATAAATGATACAAGATTTTTCCATCCAACTGCCTTCAATTTTGAAGTCACTAACTTCTTCTTTAGTGTTAGTAGCCAAGAAGACATCTAACTTAGTCTTCAAGAATTGAAGGAGTCCAGACTTCTCAACACTAAAAAGCAATTGTTTAGGGTCTGTGCTCTCTCCTCTGAATGCTTGCCATCTATTATGAGCAGTCAATAGCTGAGCTTTCAAATCAAACAAGGCAACACATGAGCATATATATCAAAGTTAGCGGGTTGATTTTTGATGTGATCACTCAACTAATAGTTATTATATCAGAAAGTCACTTTTTGTCTTGATTTTAATGTTTTCTTGAATAAAAAAAAGACTTTCAGAAAATAATTATTAATGAGTGACTATTTAAGAAACTAACTCTAAAGTTTGCCAAAGATATTGGTCAAGTATGATGCGGAATAAAATTAATCAATTAATTAACTCTAACTCAATCATAAACAAATTGGATGTAGTTATAGAAATCATATATTAATTCAACAAGTAACATATGCAAAATATTTTGCAAGCGAAGTCACTTTTGAATAAATGAATTATTGTAATAAGATTGTTTAAATAAAAATCAAGTTAAATATATTAATGTAATTGTCTTTAACATTCAAAAAAGAAAAAAAATAAGGAAAAAAGTATTTCAAAATAAGAAAGCTATAAAAAGATTAAATCATTTCATATTATTTGCTCGATAAAAGATAAAAGGCTAAAAAAAGATACATTATCAAAAATTGAAAGAACTCAAAATCTAACATAAAAACATTCAAATTCTTATTCAAATGCATGATTATGAGTTGACAATCCATTGAGAATTATAACTTGAGAATTTGAGTGTTTGCTATCTTGAATCTCTAGTTATGATTCCAATTTCATATCCTTCCCCTACTTATATTTACCTTATCCTAAAATCATAACACTATCAATAAATACAATTTTTAATAACAAATAAATTAAAGATGACCTTTTGTTGAAACGTGACAAGAGGATTTCCAGCACCATCTACCAAAACTCGACGTTCACGTAGGCTAAAGACCTTTCCTTTGATAGAAAAAACGACATTTTCATTGACATCAAGTACTTGAAAAGAACCATCTTTTAAGGTCATGACCTGCTTAACGATACTCAGATCAACCGCGTATGGAGCACAAAATTGTGGACCTATCACTTCTAAACGCTCTGTAGCCATAGCCTCACTTGTTCCTGCCAGGATGAGTTTGGAGATGTTAGATGAGTAGAAGAAATTCAAATTTGTGAATTTTATTTTGTGGCTAATTAAAGGCTCATTATACGAGAATAAAGGATTGTGTCAAGTTCCTGTAAAATTTTACAAAATATTCGGATGCTCATTTAACCAATTACTTTTTTCTTGTGAACTAGTCTCTCACCATGGGTGGATACCATATTTTATTATTTTTTAATTAAAAATGGCTAATGCATACAGATTTGAAAAAATTTAAAATTAATTGTATTAAAAGCTAGTATTCTCGTGTAACATTAAGATCGTTTATATATAAAGTTAAAGAAATTTCATGTTACCTTTCCATTAACTAAAAAGATATTTTCGTACCCACGCAATACATGATCGATAATAAAAGAATTAACTTCCAGTTCAAAACCTCCACTTATATTTGAGAAACAGATGTATTGATGTAAATATTCTTAAATTTATTTAATGATTTTAAATCAATTTTACTTATCCAAAATAAATTTGATATTCCTTAGTCGATATTAGTTTCTTGTTATTCTTGAATAAATATGATAATAGATGAGGTGTGGTCCTTTTTTTTAAAAAAAAAAATTACGGTAGGAGAAAGAAAAATGGAAAAAAAGATTACAAGCTAGAGATTCGAACCCTTACCATAAATTATAGTGAAAAAACACCAAAGGACACAACTTTCTTTTAAATGAGAAAATATGTATTTAATTATAATGAGCAAAGTATTAAATTCCTTACACCACGTAACCAAAATTTCAATACATAACGAATTAAATTAGCATTAAAATATAAATGTAGCGATCAGTTAGGCCGTTTTTAAGCATTAGAACCCATTGTCCATAATAGACTCTTATCATAAATATTCGTTTCACACGGCGCACGATTCCATGGATAGTTTCAAGACGAGTTCAACTCATGCTCTTTAAGCCCAAAGTCCTCTAAGATTACATGGATACTGTTGACACCCAATTTTCACCCTCCGCGATAAGAATTAATTTTTGAGTTTCTTAATTTCAAACGATTTAGAATAATTAGTTTAATAAAAATTTAAAATATTTTTCAAGTTTTTAAAGTGCTTTTAGTCATTTTATAATTTTTAAATAATAAATATGATTTTTATATAATTATGTGTATAATTAGTATAATCTATAAATATTCGAAAATCATCTCAAAAAGATTTTATTTTAGTTAAATATCTGGTTAGTTAGTTTAGTTATTCAATGGGTTATATTTTAAGTTAATTAGTTTATAAATAAATTAATTATTTTATTTCGTTAAGAGTAAGAAGCTCATTAATTAATTCATATTAATTCGTCTTGTTTAAATTTTGACCTAATTCACCGATAAGCTTAATTTGGTTAACTTCTTAAATCCAATTGGCTATAACTTCAATCCATTGGCCAAATCCTAATTCAAAACCTAACCCTTTTTATTACAAATCTAACCACTTCTTTTTCTTACCTAACCTTAAACCCATCGGTGATAGACTAATTTGGGCCTATTTCTTCAACACCCCTTTTCAACCTTCTTTTCCAATTTTCAGCCCAATTCTCACAAGCATCAATTCAATACAAATCCAGCCCACTCCAAAATCGCGATCCAGCCCTATACAATAACTCGGCCCAATCTTCTCTTCAAACAAAGAAACCCAGAAGCATCCATTCCTTTCCAACGTTAATATTCCAACGTTATCAACAACAACAACATAGACGGCAAAGAGGCAGCATTTTCACAGTGAAAAAATGACGCCTGCGATTTTCCAATTTCAACGTTGGCAACATCAAACGGCAGAGCAATGGAGAGACACGACGTCAATTTCCACGTGACCAACAACCCCACGTCATCTTCCTCCAACTCGTACAATCGTACGCCTGCACATCAACAATGTTCACCCGCGATATTCATCTTTGTAGCCACGAGATTGAGCCACGTCGACGCTGGAGGACATGGGATCGATCTGAAGTGTCTACCTCGCCCTCTCCATTCTGAATTTGGTTGAGAATTAGAAATCAAGCAGCATATTCCCTCAGTTTTTGATAGAATTTGGAATTCGAATTCCATGGGCCCTTGATTCTTATTTGTTTTCTAGCTTTTCCCCTCAGAATTCGAACCCTAGAAATCCCCCTATATAAACCCCCTTCTTCCTTATTGTTCAGGGTTGGGAAGAAAGTTGGAAAAAATTAAGGAGAAATATTGCATACCGGAGAGAAATATAGAAACATATTTTCACAAAAGAAATTCATTAATATAGTCAAAGTTCCCGAGTTTTGAATTCTGAGTTTTCCTTTGAAGCTTTAACTGGAGCTTTCCGTTGGAGTTCTGTATTGGGAACCAGAATTCATCACCTTCTCGTTTGGTCTCCATTTTGCTGCCCATTACAAGGTAAAATCCCTCTTCTTGGTTTAGTTCGACTCATTCCCGTCTCTTCTATGCTTTCTGTTGAAGTAGTTGTAATTGTGTTTTGGTCAGCGGGTTAGATTTATTTATGTTAATAGTAGATATGTCTTTTATTTTGTTCGAAATTTTGTTATTGTTTCATCAATTGTGTGATAGAAATCTCAGTTTCTTTCTTCATTTTTCCAAATTTGGGGATTCATGGATAATTTTTCTTTCACTGTGCAAGTTTTGGGTTCCTCTTTCCATGGTTTATGTCTTATGCCTGAGATTATGTCCCTGCTTGAATGAATTTCTCATTTGTTTCACTATTCTTACTTTGGGTTCTGTCGATATAGGATGTAGATGTGTATATTGCATAGGTTGCAAGTGGTTATACTTCTAAGCTTGAAAATGTCTTCTCGCATAGATTTTGCCTCAATTGGCGAAGGTTCATACCTCTTTGGAAGTTCATTGTTGGTTGTTACTGTTGTTTAATCTCATCTTATTATCTATGGTTTGTGGTTTAGTCTGAAATTCTAAATTTAGCTCTTAAAAATGGTTTTGCTGTTCTTAAAATTCTGTGGGTTGATTACTTTATTTGTATGTTGATTAGCTCAAAGAGTTGAATATGATAGATGACTATTTTACTCCTCCTTTATCGTGCCTACTGGCTGAAATATCTCGTCTTAGTTTCTATTATATTCGAAGCATGTCTTTTGATTGATTTACCTGCATCTTGGTAAAATCATGGGTTGTCTATAAGTTGAGGAGATCTGCAGTTTTGATTTTTACCATTCGGGTTATGGTCACTCTATTTTCATGTTGGGGTTTTTCTAAGTTATCTTGTGATCACATTTTGTTATGGTTTTGTTGTTTTATCGTCTTAACTGGCTCACTGTTCCGAGGAGTTTGCCTAGTTGCAATCACTGTTTGCATATTTCGAGTCGTTCTAGTTTGTTTGATTTAAATTCTCATTGTTGTAATTATAATTTTCTCCCGCCCTGAGTTCCCTGTTTGTTTTGATTCGAAATGAACGAAGTCTTTAAATTATAGTTGTTGCCTTTGAGTTTAGCTAACAATGATGTTTAGTTGTTGCTGCTCATTGTCTTTTGGTTTTTTTTTTTTATTCTATGCAAATGATATCTCATTACCTATATTACATGTCCTCTGTTGCAATTAAGAATTGGTTGAGAATCATGTTTATTGTTCTTGCGCTCTTTCAGTTTCTCAGACAAATGTTATAGGCATTCTCATGTCATTTTTCTTCTCATCAAGAGTTTGTTACTTATGATTTTTATTTTTTTTATGTTTGCATGTGAATTCCGCCTGAGTTCGCCCTGAACTCCCATCTCATCTCCTTGCATTTTCTCGTTGGGCCACAGAGGCCCAAATTTGCCTTTATCAAGTCACCCCCATTACCAGATCAATGAAATTGATGAACAAGTTAAAAAGCTGAATTTAGGCCCAAGTGCTGGCCTATGAGGACAGAACCAGACTTGGGCCCAATTTTTCTTCTTCATTTCATATTCATTTTAATTGTTATTACATGATTATTTGTTTTGCTTAATTTTAAGGTTTTTCCCCTAAGTCGATTCCCCAAAGGATAGCCATTTTGAGTTTAATTATTTAAAATTAAATAATTACTTATTTTCTATTTGACTTTAAGAATATATGCAAAATAGTTTACCTAATTAATATTTTTAATATCCCCTTTCCCTCTTAAAATAGCTTCTTTTTTTAAAAAAAATGTTTACTTCTTAATTAGTTAAGTATGCCTACTCCTTTTAAAAATTATTTAGCCAAATACTTTAATTACCGGATAACCGCAAGTTAGCGGATATTTTAGGTGCTTTCAAACCCTTCTTAAAACATTAATTTGAACCCCGAACCCCCCTTATTATTTTCAATTGATTTCCTGTTTTAATCTTTTGAAAAAATTGGTTTTCTTAATTTTTACTTTAAAAATTAAGTGGCGACTCTCTCTTTTTTAGTTAATAAAACAGATACCAAAATACCTCCAATACCTAGCCCACGTCTATATAAAAGGGTTTTTCATAAGACCAGAAACACACACAAAAATAACATAGATAATCTATATTCTTTAGTGGTGATCAACAAGTCATCCACATGCAAAAAAATCTTCATCTCCAAGTGGTGAGCCATAATTATTTTATCAATTGAGGAACAAAGCAAAACTCTTGAGTTGACGATCTTGAGGAGAATAATTTAGAGGATTTTATCCTTTTCATAGAATTTTATAAAGATTGCAACTTTCGTATAAATTACTAAAATATAAACATCATTGTTTTCGCTATTATTTCTTTGTTGATTGTTATTTTTCAGAAAAAAAACTTAGTTGTTTACAAATTGACACACATAGGGGGACAATCTTACCCCTCATCTCTTTCTTTGAAAATCAAAGTTCAAGAACCTGAGATGGCTTCCGAAAAGTTCAACTCAAAATTTGTTGTAACACCTCACAAATTCTATGTTAAGAATCTGAACCATTCGTCCTGAGCATATCAAATTAGACCAGGTGATATCCTACTTGTACATGTGTATTAAGGTTCATTCCTAAGTGCAAGAAATGTATCGAATGTGGTTTAGGGTCATAAGAGACCTCTAACACCAATTCAAGTTAAAGTTTCTCTACCGATGGGGCCATTAAATCGCCGATTTGGCCGACGATATTTATTAAAATGTTATTTTCTTTGATTTGAATGGTCTTCTTATGTTTTAGCAGGGTTATTCTTGAACTTTTACGCTCAATTAACTTACCAAACCCATATTATAGCCTAATAGAGTCCTAATATGAATAACAACTTCTAAAATCCTTGATTCTCCTTCTCCCGAAACTTAAGAATATCAAGAAAGGGGTCTCTCCAAGTTCAAGATTCTCTTCCTAAGTTCTTCATCAAGGTTCTTCACTAAGATATGTAAGGCTATCATCACGTGTGGGAGCACTTTGTTCTTTTCTCAGGAACTACGTTTTCATGGTTTCGAAGAATTCTTCATGAATGAATTATGGTTAGGACAAAGCCTCAAATTCGTGAATTATTCTTGAACCTTCTGAAACCCAAGAACCCTCCTTGAAAATATTTCAATTTCTTGAGAATTCTTTACCCATGAATTTTTCTAAGATTTTCTACATGAAATTACGATTGATTATTGAAAGAAGAAATTCTTATCTTGAGAGCTACTTTAATGATTATTCTATGACTTCTTGATAACTATTTGATAATTTTTTTTTAGAAATTCTTATGTTATGAACCCTATAGCTATGAGTCATGAAAGTTTCCAAATGTGAAACCTTATGATGCTATCTTGTGATTCCTTAAGTTTATTATTATGATATAATATATATCTCTCATGAATGCAACGTTGTGATACATGTATTTTAATTTTACCATATGATGATATGAATTGAAGCTATGAAGTATGGTCCTTGAATGTTATATAAGTCTTCAGGCTATTCCCTGATCACATGAGTTTAAGGGAGCTAGATAGTTAACAGAGAAGGTATAAGTATAAATGACGAATGCCTCGAACTTCATCAGCCGATATATGTTATGTTTTGTACCCTTGGTTCCTTTGCAAACATTGTTTGACCTAGACTTGTTGATTACATCAAGTAATCTGTAATATCTCTCCAAGCAACACTTTATCTGACAACATATGATCCGGTCACTAAGCTTTTTTTTTTTTTAAAAATTTGAGCCAAGCTTCATGTAGCGCTCCACGTGACACCTATTTAAAGTTTTATTCTCATTCGTAAGCTGGATAAATCTACTTGGAGGAAAGAACCTCTACAAGAATGCACCTATAAGTTCTGTCCAGATAGTGATGGATGCTTATGATACACTACAACATTTTATGTCTACAACCACCCTAGAAAAGTGTGGCCTAAACTATGAAAAAGTGTGGCCTTTGATAAAAGGCCACACTTTTTTACTTTAAGCCACACTTTTTCAGGGGTGGCCGAAAGAAGCATAACCTTAAAGTTTAGGCGACACTTTTCAAGTGTTGCCTTATCAGCTACGCTTAAAAGCATAGCCTTAAAGGCAAAAAGGCCACGCTTTCCAGTACCTCATATAGCAACATTTCTATCTCATACAACTACACTTTCAAGCGTGGCCTTTGCTTCCTTATTACCCACGATTTTAAAGTGTTGCCTTTTCTATCTAATGTATGACAACACTTTGAAGTGTAGTCCTTTCCCATGTGCATAACACAATTTACAGTCCTATGGCTACACTTTTAAGTGTGGTAATATTATTTTGGCTATAAAATATTTATATGCCACAATTTCTAATTAAAAAACACCAATATTGTTTTGCAATAAATAATCTCAAGCATTAAATTGGCTAATAAGTAATTTAAATATATAGATTTGCAATAAACTTCAAAAGATAGTATGTCTTGTGTACATAAACATACTTATAAAGAAATATTCTAAATATGTGTACACAATAGTTCAAAAAGTACTCTTACAATAGTTCAATATATTCTAGCAATGAATATATTTCACAAAATCAAACATAATGTATTCAAACTTTTACAATAGTTCAAAAACTCTTCATCATCTACTTCAATGAGATCAAATTGACTTGCGGCGACCCTTCAAATTTGATCACCTCCATTTCCCTACACATTTAAAATGTACAACAAATCAGATTGCAACAGTACGTTATACAAGAGGCAAGAAGTTCCAGATTCCAGATTGCAGTAGTTTCAGATTGCAGATTGCAGACTGCAGATTTTTTGAGTTCTAGATAGCAGATTACAGTTCCAGATTGCAGGTTCCAGATTCCAGATTCCAGATTATAGATTGTCGATTACAGTTCAAGATTGCAGGTTCCAGATTGCAGATTGCAGATTACAGTTTACAAATCAAAATTTAAGGGCCAAAAAACTTTCAAAATTTCGTACTCCACTTCAGGCCAAAGAACAGGGGCAGCAAGAGAAAAATCCCAAGATATTCTCAGAAGCCCCATAAGCTATAGCCAAGGTGCATTTCAAAGGCAACAGAGCTAACAACTAGTAAGGTTGAAAATGTGAGGCCATACATTTAAGTGACTAAAGTGATGGAGTCAACAACTAACACTGAGAATTGATGGATAAACTTGCATAAACCACGTATATATAGTGAATTATAAGCTACATAATGAAGTGGGTTGAGAACCATCACGTCTCATTACCCATCCACATAACAAGTCTTGTTTAGCACTTTTCAAACTAAAATACAGTTCAAATACTGAGGTGTGAATCAATAAAATAGCCAACCCCAATCCACATTGAAAATTGGACCAAATCAGAGAGTTGCAAGTGTCTATGTTAACAAGCTGACGATGGTTGGTTGCGAAAACATGTCTTTTAAGCCTACAACAACCTATAGAGAAGAGGTATTATGGGGGAAGAGACGCAACAAGCATCATTTTTTTACTGTCCTATTACAGATCAAATTTGGCAATTGTTTTGGGACTTTCTGGGAGTCAAATGGTCCTGCTAAACAACACTGCTGATATTTTGAGAAGCTGGATCATGGCAGGTTCAGACAGAAGAAAGATAACATGGTGGAACACTATACAAGTTTGTAGATGGACAGTTTGGAAAGAGAGGAACCTCAGATGCTTTACAGATAAGAACAATCACATCTAGAAGATAAAAGGCTCACACCATTTTTTGTTTTACTTTTGGTGTAACATGGAACTTTCAGATGAAGCTTTAATCTATCTTAGAGCTTCTAGAATTCCTATAGATTTAGATAGAGAAAAATCCCAAGATATTCTCTTGGGAACCCGGGAAGAACTGGAATTGGTGGAATTCTCAGAAACTCCAAAGGAGATATCATTTTTGCTTTTACTTCCCCTATGGGGCAGAGTACCAACAATCAAGATGAAATCAAGGTGGAAAAAGGGGAAGATGACACACCTAATTCTCGCAAAACAGAGTCACAATCACACAAGATCAATGCCAAGTCCACTTCAGGCCAAATAACGGGGGGGGGGGGGGGGGGG
>JAJONR010009489.1:0-27587 GCA_029582245.1 Solanum etuberosum
CCGCCCCCCCCCCCTCATCTGTCCACACCTCGCTTAGAAATGGAAACTCACGAAAGTCCTCCGGGTCAAGCAAGGGAACCTCTTGTTGGGGGCAGTGTAGGTAAAGATGACCTTGAGGGCCGTCCACATCCTGGCCATTAGGCGATCCCGCTCCCAATTCTTTTTCCTCTCCTAATTTAATTACCATCGGAACATGTCAGTCTTATAGGCAGTGGTGGGAGGGATTGTGGCTCCGGTAGTGGCACCTCCTACGGCTCTCCGGACAACAGCTAGGTCCTCCTCCAAACGACCGCCATAAAGTGGGTGCTGAGGCTGGGAAGAAGGGGCATCACGCTCAGCATCTGCATCCTCTGCCTCGCCTGAACCTGCTGCGGCACAACTGCTCCCTGCCCCATCTACTCTCCTCCTCTTCCGCTCTAGAGTAAGCAGCTTCCTCACTAGTAGGGGGTTGAACTGGGGGTCCATCTCCGCTATCTGATCAGTATCATCCTCGGGCACCCTTACTCATTTGCGAAGTGCGGACACTAACCTAGGAAGGAACGAGCTCTTCTTGATGCCCCTGTAGAAGTCCTCCCATTCAGATACTATATGTGCCCCCACATTCAACTGAGTCCCCCTAATAGTGCATGCCACCACCAAAGCCCGGAGATAAGTCACATGGGTAAGATTACCGAACTGATGAATCCTCCAGCCTACTAGTGGCAGTCACATCTGTGCCTATGCAGAAAAGTAAGCACTAGTGATGCCCTCCGTATTGGGCCAATAGACCTTACCCCGATACTCCTCATCAATCAGCGAATCCCATAACCACCTCAGGTTCATCTCTTTTAGATTGGCCTCGTATGTATCATTGAGAACGTTCGACACTCCTAGAACCTCATTCATTGTCTGAACATCCACCCCTCGAATACAAAGGGAAGACTTATGGGAATCCCAAAGGACTGTCGGAAGAAGGACATAAAACGCTCACCCAGCTGGAGAGGGAATTATAGGGAACTTCAACAAGTGGGCCCCATCTAAACTCATGGAGCCGGTTGTAAGAAGTTGGTGCCTTCTTCTCTACTCCCCGTATGCGGAAAGCCCTCTCAAAACAAAAGACCATCAACCAGTAGTCCATGAACAACTCCCGACTAGCTTCGTCGGAGAATCTCTCGTAAGGGTCCATTTGATTATTGAATCTGCAAATGCATTAATTGTCGGGTTAGAAACCATAATATTTCCTAAGAAAGACTTTTGAAAGAAAAATCCAGCGCTGGGTCGAATTTGGAGGCTACTGCTCGTAGCCTCTCGCTATAAGCGGGGTCGCCATAGCAGAAACTCGTCAGCTATAGCGGCCTCCGCTATAGCGAAGAGCAAGGCCGCTATTAGCGGCCTTCAATGTCCCCAACCTCCAAGGGGTGCGTCAATGGCGCCCCTTGGCCCAAAAGTCCCGTTTTTACCAATTTTATTGCAAATCAGTATTCCTAAAGTACCCTACTACAAAAATATGCAAGAATCTGGGCATTCCAACTCCTAAATCGTGCCCAAATCTAAGTTTCTACCCAAGAACAACCCTTCAAGCTTCCCCCACCAATTTGGACCCGTTTCCGGCCCTTTTCTCCGTAATCCTTACGCCCAGAACGTTGTAGTGTTTATACCAAAGGTGTTTTTTATACAAACTAAAAGAAATCTCAGAACCCAAATCGTGCCCAAATCTATGTTTCTACCTAAGAACAACCCTTCAACTTGCCCCACCAATTCAGACCCATTTCCGGCCCTTTTCTCCGTAATCCTTATGCCCAGAACGCTGTAATAACATTGTAAACATAAGGGGGAACCCATGCTCCAACAATACCAACAACCAAGTGCAAATTTTTCAAATTCAAATATCAACCCAAAAACTCTATTCTACTCTACCGATTTCTAGCATGCATACCAAAGTGTTGTTTGATGAAAAGCTAAAATGAAGAAGATATATTTGAGAACACAATTCTAATAAACTGGAGGAAGTCATATTAACAAGTCCATTTACAGAGTGATACCTGAAAGAAGACTACATTCACACTACATGCTTAATCCCTAGCATGTGAGCTGCTGCAATTACTGATCCAGTATAATGTGAAGCAGATGGAACTGTCTTGTGCCAGCAAATTTGATGGTTTCCCTCGGTAAATATACCATAGTCATGTTTATAGCAAAAGAAAAAAGAGAAAACACATAACAAGCTCAAACTTTCTGTGTTTATATAATGAGAGATGCCAAACGTTCTGCTGGTTCTGACATTCATATCTCCGATGACACATTTATACCTTATCTTCATACAGGCCCATAGAACAAAAAGAATCAGAATATTTCATGCATAATTCTCACGGTTTATCTCCTTAATGTAAAACAAAAAAGAAACAATTTCACTAGGAGACACCAGTTACTGGAAACTTCAGATACTCCAAGAACCTTTTTGAGTTCACTCGGAGGACTGCATAGATTTTATAGCGCAAAAAACCATACACCGTATGGCGTACGGTGGAGTAGAAACCTCCAGTCTCATTATCTGAAGAAGCAACTACCACTTGGAAGGGGAGGTATAAACATGTTAGGAGCTACTACAATAGTACAGTTTACAGCCAATAATAATTCCATGGGAGCTCCACTAATTAATACTTGGGCTGCAGACTTGAAGAACTGTATGTGTTATTTAAGGAATCTACATTCTTCTCTGCCCATTTCTAAAACGACATTCAGGTATGTTAGAGTAAATACACACAAAAATATTCTGATCCAGTCACTTAAAAACCTCACAACTAAACACAGGAAGAAAGTAATACAACTCAGAGCAACGAGATTTTGCCAATAACTATCATTCACCCAAATAATTACAACCACAATTGGAAAAGACTTAGGAATAACTAAGGGGGAGAAGTTTTAGGCCAAAAGGAAGGTTTTAATGATATCATTGGGTAAAGCGGATCCTCCATGCTTATTGGACCTAGGGTATTATATGGTGTCTTAAGAATTGTTAAAACAAATGTTTCCTTGCTCTAAAAGGTTGATGTTTTAGATGTAACAACAATTAAACAAGGTAAGCAAGAAAGACTATCGATGTAATTCTCGGCATTTCTTGCTACCATCCATCATTAGATAGTTTCCACTGCTTGGTTCGTGAAAATTATTCTGACCCACATGCTGTGAGACATGTTAAATATATACAACAACAACAACATACCCAGTGAAATCCCACATTAGGGGTTTGGGGAGGGTAAAGTGTACGCAGACCTTACCACTACCTCGTGGAGGTAGTGGGGTTGTTTCGAAAGACCCTCGGCTCGAGTGCAGACATGTTAAATATATGATTAAGAAAATAAAAGTGTCTTCTATCTTACAATGTAAACATGCAAATGAGATAAATGAAAAAAAACAAGGACGAAGAAGTTTGTACAACTTCTGTACAGGTCTGGTTTGATCCTTAAACACGGTAAAGCATCATACACACCAGCTTGACAAAGACAGACTCCAATTCTGTTTCATCCAGATATTAATATCTGTCCCAGATGCAAAGCACGATTACAAATACTTTATCAATTGTTCTTAGTATAAAAATGTAATCACATGTCAAGAAGAAAGCAGACAGAAAGGAAGTCATTAGATGGTAGTTGATTTTTCAGTTTCATGAAACAACTAGATCCAAAAAATCAGAAGAAATCGTTTTCAAGGTGTGGCACAGAACTACCAAGAAATCATCCTTTTCCCCTTCCCTGCGAGTTGCTCATCAATTTCCTCCTATTAACCAAGTACGTACATACACATAAAAAACATGAAGAAGATCTGGAATAACTGTTAAAAGATCAAAAATATCAAACTGAAAGTGTTGGATACTTGTTAATGGTGTCAAACATGCAACAAAGCACCAAACGACTCTAATTTGTCTGCAGTAGTTGAGCTTGGTTCCAGTTTCTTGACATAGTCAGTTTGTTTACGTCCACCTTGAAGAACATGGTGGACAAGCAATATGTACATTACTGGCTATAATTCTCTCTCTTAACTCTTTTTATTTTGCCATCAAACATCACCCAGTCATTTCTTCAGCTTTAAAAAAGTTTGTTTAAGCTGAAGGACTAATCTGATGGATATGCTCAGCCCCTCAAGAAGTAAATCATCCGAAAGGCCCTATTATATTCCTTTAGAAAATTGAAGGTTCAAGTCACCCATAAAATCATGATATTCAAGTGTAGAAGCTCAAAGTTTAGGGGCTCAGACGTAATACATCCTATATGCATTTCATTTCAACTTAGCCTGGAAGTTAACATGGTGTTGAAAAGACAAAAATATAATTCTAATGTGATCAAGATTAAAAAAAGGTGTCTAGTGTTAGTTATGGTGAAATAAAAACACAGAGAACAGACAATACAATTGCATAAAATAGAAAATTTGAGATCAATATAGGGATTGACAAATTTCTTCGTGGAATTTTATTTGGTGAAGTACAATAATAAGTAGATATTTTAAAATGGGAAGTCAAAGACTACATATCAAGAAAACAATAAAATGGGAAAATTAAGACCTTGCATGTTGAAACTGTGGAAGAATACAGATACTAAAAAGAAAGGTAGTCCGGAAAAATCTCTTCCAGTGGGGTGCAGTAGCAGGGAGCATTTTAAGATTTACATGTAAGAAGGCCAAACGGTTGCATTAAGTTGTGAAACTGGCATGATTATGTGAAGTGCACACATTTAAGATAGGTGAGACAGAATTACGTACTTGAGGACAAGATCACCTTCAGAGGAAGTTACGTTTTCTGTACCAGTTTTCATAAATCACCTTCTGCTCAGTCCTCACAAAGGACTTAACTGAGCTAGATTGGTAAACCACTTTTCTAGTGAGCTAAGTACGTGGCAGTTAGATATTTTATCAGGCATCCACTTACCCATGGCAACATGACCCTTCCTCACCTTACCAGTCAATAAAATGAGCATAAGACACAAAGCCACATACTTATTGATTAAGTGTTGTAACATGCCTTTCTCTCTATTTGAATTAAAACTACATCACTTTATTGGCTTGAATGCTCAAAATGACAAATTCTTTGTCATGTAATAAATATGGTATGCTCAAGAATTTGAAAGCATTAATTAAGAAAATTGTTGTTATCAAACAATTGCTTGCAAGTGCGAGAAACCAGGAAATTGCCTCCGGGAGGGATGTGTGTGTGTGTGTGTGTGTGTTCAGATGTTTTGCCCTTCAAGAGGGGAGGATTAACATAAATGATTGAAGTAGAAACTTGTAAATACTATCATGGCCATGATTCTGTTCCTGAATGGCATGGACACTTAAAAAGTGGTTGTGTTCTTGTTGGAGATTGCCACAACCACTTGTTTGACCCTCTCAGACTTGTGTGGTACTCACCTTTCACCATGTCCAGATTTGTTCCCATTGTTTGACTATTCAGCATGTGCCTGGAAGGCACTACCACATTTCATCATCTATCTATTTCTTATTTTTTGGGGATAAGGTTTCTATTTCCTATTTTCTCTTCCTCCTTATCAGCTGCAAGGTGTAAGCAGGTTTTAATAATCTCTATAGAGTACATTCAAATTTTGAAGAAGATAAAATGTGGACAGGTTGAGCAGGAGTCGAGTGTCTCCTAACAAAAGTTTTAAGGAAATATGATATGTATGTGTCACTGTTAAATAAATAATAATGTATGCTTTTAAATATCAGTGATTATTGTTTCCCATTCTTTTCAGTTGAAATATTTTACATCTGCATAACTAATAAAAACATCTGTCAACCAAACCAAAAAAAAAGAAGGAAAATAGTCTTACCTCATGCAATTTCTGCTTTCTTATTGGTTTTGGCAGTGCTTTCTTTCCGCAGAGGAGAGAAAATAGGAAAATGATGTTCTCTGTTTTTAATCTGTCGTGTATTTTCACTTATGTCCTCTTTGACAAAACGAGAGGATGGGTTCCTCTAACTTTTGTTCAAATATTACCCCTTCCAAGGTTGCTTTCTCAAGCTTTTTTCCCTAATCCTTTCAGTTTGTAGATGACAGTCGTTCATCTCAAGTAGGACACTGCCGATCTCTATATTCACCTATGTAATTTTGACTAGATTCAAGAATCAAACCATTACCAATATGATTCGCTATATATGACTAAGACAAAAAAGGTGAGAGCCTAGTGCAAGCTTTATTGAAAACGCTTATCTAATGAGCAATTTTTCTAAAGCAAGAAACAAGCGACTAAGCGCACAAAAGCTGCTGATTTTTAGCGCATATTTGTTTTCTTGCTCGTTAGTGTTGTATACATCACTACAAAAACCATCCAAGTTCTTGCTACATTGTGTCTTGTACTTCCACATTAACTGAGTATGTTGGATAAGAACTTGTTTGGGTCCACAGTATATAGGTAAAAGATAGACAGTGCACCTTAAAGATATAAGAAAAGAATATGGAAGTGTCGTGTTGAATCTAGTATAACTAACTCAGTTCTTCCTCACTCTTATTAAAAAAGAACCGACTGTAGATGTCAAGGGACTTCTATTTCCAATTGCTTCCTCCCGCAACTCCATCTTCCAAAAGAGAAATCACAAGTCTTCACCATTTCTAGAGTTAATTATTAGGAAAATGGTAACTTGACATACAACGAAAAAATCTGAACACATTCTGTGGACCTTCAAGAATGATTAAGCTTCAAGTTTTGGGGAAGGATTTGCATCCTGGGCTTTGGTCTAGTGGTATAGGTGTAATGCATGATGTGTGGTTAGGCACACGTCACAGGTCTGAATCCTACCGAGCACAAAAACCCTTATATTTAAGTGGAAAAGGGTAGAGGGCGAGCCCATTATCAACCAAGATTTGAACAGTGCGCGGAGATTTATAAAAAGTTTTGCTTACGTATTTGTTTTCCATATTTTGGTAGCTCACGAACCTCATTTCCATTGCCTTTGATGGGATAAGTGAATACTACATTTTCCCAATATATCAGGTAGGAATGTTGTTCATGCAAATGCCATATTCAATTCCACCTCCATGCTACCTAGTTGGAGATGGAAGCAAAGTTTTATCTCAATGACAGGTGAACTTTTATGTAAAATATCTGAAGTTTGACAGTTAAACCTCATTTCATCTTCTTCTATTGTGATAAAAGATATGCATCTAGCACCTAACTCAATCCCAAGAGTTAGCTTATAAGGTGAAAGTACCCAAGACCATATAAAGATGCCAATTTTCCTCATACCCACCGATGTGGGACTCAACACCCCTTGCAAGCTTAGAATGAACATCTAGAGCGTGGACAATAAAAGATGGGGGCCAACATCACGTAAACAACAAACTGGGATGGACCTGGCTCTGATACCATAAAGATATGGATCGTGAGCCTAACACAACTCTAAAAGCTACCTCATGAGGTGAGGATTGCACAAGACCATATAAAGAGACCAAATTTTCTCATACCCGCCAATGTGGGACTCAACATATTGTATTTGAATCCTAGTTGGCTATTTTAGTGTTTCTACAACAGCCTTTTGGATATTAGATCAATGGAAAAAAAAGACGCAGAGGATTTTTCTAAGTAACGGCTATTGTGGGACTTTTTCTTCTTTTTTTCCCTACCTACTAGCTATTGTGGGACTTGTTTGTGTTTATCTGGTTTTTGTCAGTCTTTTGTTTCATCATAGTATAACATCTTTGCAAGACATTAAGTCTTTTTTTCTACTCTCAGGCAGGCTCTTCTTTTAGTCAATTTCCAAGCTAGATAAAGGAAGAGAATGGTGGTGGGTTGATAGCTAACAATAGCCAAACTATAACGAGTCATTGGGATATACTCATCTAGGCATGCTATGTTGGTCCACTAGAGCAGAATGGTACAAGAGATGATATATATACCAAACTCACAGTATTGACATGAGTTACCGAAATTATTTAATACTAACCCCCCACTTCCACCCCAGACGGTGAAATTCATGAGTATTATAAATGGAAAGAAAATAGAGTAGCCAAAAAGAAGAGAAGAATTCCCCCATTAGGAAAAGGAAGTAAAAGAACCAACCAACTGGATTTGTTTCATACTCACAGGCCATCTAGAAACTCTGAAAAGAAACTTCCCGATCCATGAATTCTCTCATCTTATTAGTAAAAATTTCTCCAGAATCCTTTGACACATAAAAAGTTCTACCTAAAAATCAATAGGTTTCACATTTATACAAGGTAGACATTAGACAGCATCATAAACTATAGCAACCTATACCATCTTGACCGAGAAATTGCATACGGCTTATATTATCGAGAAAGATGTATAATTGTGTAGAAAGTGGTAAATAGCGTAATTAGTGCCAACTGTGAGAAATATAGGAGAAAAATATTATTGAATTGTGTATCTAAATTGTTACATTGAGACCCTATTTATAGACACTACATTAGACTCCTTTTCCAACTAGGATTCCTATTCCTATTTCTATTCTTTTTCCTATTCTAACACTCCCCCTCAAACTGGTGCATACAAATCATATGTACCTAGCTTGTTACAGATGTAATTAATACGAGGACAGGTGAGGGACTTGGTGAATATATTTGCAAGCTGATCATTACTTCACAAATTTCGTAACAATATCTCTTGAGAGTATCTTTTCTCTGACAAAATGACACTCAATCTCAATATGCTTAGTCCTTTCATGAAACACTGGATTTGATGCGTAGAAGTTCCATCTGTCCGATTTCACCAAATTTTAGTTCTCTCAGCAACTGTTTGATCCAAACTAGCTCACAAGTTGTAGCAGTCATTACTCGATATTCTGATTCTGCACTAGATCAAGCAACCACACTCTGTTTCTTACTCTTCCACGACACCAAATTACCTCCTACTAAAACACAATATCTGGATGTCGAACATCTATCAGATGGTGATCCTGCCCAATCAGCGTCTGTATATCCATTGATAGGCTCATGGCCTTGATCCTCGAAGAGTAGTCCTTTACCGGGAGCTGACTTTATATATCGCAGAATACAAACAACTGCATCCCAATGACTATCACAAGGGGAAGTCATAAACATACTTACAACACTCACAGGAAAAGAGATGCCAGGTCTAGTCACTGTGAGATAATTCAACTTTCCAACCAGCCATCTATACCTTTCAGGATTACTGAGTGGCTCCCCTTGTCCTGGAAGGAGTTCAACATTCGGATTCATAGGAGTGTCAATAGGTCTACATCCCATCAATCTTGTCTCCTCGAGAATGTCTAAGGCATACTTGTGTTGAGAAATAACAATACCTGATCTAGACTGAGCAACCTCAATACCTAGAAAATACTTTAATCTACCAAGGTTTTTAGTTTGAAAATGCTTAAAGAGATGTTGCTTCAAATTGGTGATACCATCTTAATCATTACCATTGGTAACAATATCATCAACCTAAGCAACCAAATAGATACACCGATTTGGTTTAGAATGCCGATAAAACATAGAGTGATCAGCTCCACCACGAATCATGCCAAATTGTTGAATTATTGTGCTAACCTTTCCAAACCAGGATCGAGGAAACTATTTCAGACCATAGAGTGACCTACGCAATCGACATACAAGGCTACTAGACTCCTCCCTGAGCAACAAAACTAGGTGGTTGCTCCATATAAACTTCTTCCTCAAGATCACCATGCATAAAAGCATTCTTAATGTCCAACTGATGAAGAGGCCAATGACGAACGGCGGCCATAGATAGAGAAAGACGGACAAATGCTATTTTAGCCATGGGAGCGAAAGTGTCACTATAATCTAGCCCAAATATCTGAGTATACCCTTTGGCAACAAGGCGAGCATTAAGCCGATCTGACCATCTGGACCAATTTTGACTGCATATAACCCAACGACAACCAACAGTCGATTTACCTGCAAGAAGCGAGACCAGCTCCCAGGTACCACTCCTATGCAAAACAAACATCTCATCAACCATAGTCTGCCTCCATCCAGAATGAGAAAGTGCTTCACCTGTAGTCTTAGGAATGGAAATAGAGGACAAAGACGATACAAAGGCATAATGGGGTGATGATAGACGATGATAACTCAAGAAAGTATAATGTGGGTTAGCATTTCGAGTGGATCGTATACCTTTTTGAAGTGCAAGCGGTTGGCTAGGAGGAGGCAAGTTTGTAGTAGGAGCAAGGTCCGACGCATGACATGAATCATCTATGACTAGGGCTGGACGCGAGCGGCGATGATAAGTTAGGAGTGGTGGCACTATAACTGGAGATGTAGAACTAACCATAGATTCCTCAAAAGTTGGTACAGGTAAAACCTGAGGTATGGGTAAGACCACAGATCCATTAGGATGATCAGAAGATGTATAGTAAGGTTGAGACTCAAAGAATGTGACATCGGCGGACATAAGGTATCGATGAAGATCATGTGAATAACAACGGTACCCTTTTTGAACTCGAGAGTAACCAAGAAAGACACATTTGAGGGCACGAGGGGCTAATTTATCTTTCCCTGGGCTAAGTTATGAACAAAACTTGTGCACCCAAAGACACGAGGGGGATAGAATAGATATGTGACTGAGGAAACAATATGGAATGTGGAACCTGATTCTGAATAGAAGATGAGGGCATTCTATTTATTAAATAACAAGACGTAAGAACTGCATCCCCCCAAAAACGCAGCGGAATATGGGATTCAAGGAGAAGAGTACGAGCGGTCTCAATAAGATGCCTATTCTTCCTTTCTGCTACACCGTTCTGTTGAGGGGAATATGGACAAGTAGTCTGGTGAATAATGCCTAGGTGAGTCATATACTCCTGAAATTGGGAGGATAAGTATACTAAGGCATTATCACTGTTAGAATAGGAATAGGTTTATACAATCCTATTAGAATAGGAATAGATTTACACAATCCTATTAGAATAGGAATAGGTTTATACAATCCTATTTAAATAGGAATAGGAATAGTAAATAGTATCCTACTTGGTAAAGGATTGTATTTTAGTGTCTATAAATAGGATCTCAATGTAATAATGTAAACAACACAACAATTCAATAATATTTTTTTCCAATATTTCTCACATGGTATCAGAGCCTCTACGATCTTGGTAAACAATCATAGAGCTTCTGCTGCCGGCGGGCGGCTATTACCCATATATGTCGCCCGTCTGGCCAACGATTATGTTAGCAAAACTTGTAGCACCATGTTATTTTTCCGGTGACTACTTTTCTATATTTAATTTGTGTAGCACCGTACCATCTTTCCGGTGACTACTTTTTCATAACTAATTTGTGTAGCACCGTGCCATCATCCCAGTGACTACTTTTTCATAATTAATTTGTGTAGCACTGTGCCATCATTCCGGTGACTACTTTCTCATATCTGATTTGTGTAGCACCGTGCCATCATTCCGATGACTACTTTTTAATATCCTATATGTGTAGCACCGTGCAATCATTCCGGTGACTATTTTTTTCATATTTAATTTGTGTAGCACCGTGCCATCCTTCCGGTGACCATCTTTTTTTGCATATCTGATTTGCGTAGCATCGTGCATCTCTTCGGACTACTTTTCATATTTTATTTGCGTAGTACCGTTGATTTTTCCAAACTATTTTCTAATATCTGAGTTGCATAGCATCATGTGTCTTTTCAGTGACTCCTCAAATTTGATTTGCATAGTTCCATTCGTCTTTCTGGTGACTCCTCAAATCTGATTTGCGTAGGGTTGTGCCATCATTCCAACCCTACCCATATAATTTTTCTTTTTCAGTAGGGTCGTGCCATCATTCCGACCCTACCCATATTATTTCTCTTTTTAAATGGGGTCATTACATCAATTCGAACTATCCTATATAATTTCTATTTTCTAGTTGGGTCGTGATATCATTCCGACCCTACCAATATAATTTTATTTCTTAGATTGTGACCACTTTTAGCCATCAAATCTAATACTTCGGCATATGAGCATGTTCCGACCAGTTTTTTGGTGACAAATATCGACTCATCTATTGATTCCAACATGATCCATATACTTTATACTAGATTTTGAGCACTTTGTTGCTCAGAGGGAGTTTAGTAGCCTTGTATGTCGATTATGTGAGTCACTCTATGGTCTGAAACAGTCTTTGCAAGTTTGGTTTGGAAAGTTCAACACTGTAATTTTATCACTCTGTGTTTTGTCGGTATTATGCATCAAATTCAGTATTTAATGAGAAGATTAAGCACATTGAGATTGACTGACATTATGCATCAAATCCAATACTTAATGAGAAGACAAACACATTGAGATTGACTGTCAATTTTGTGAAGTCGACTGATCAACTTGCAGATATCTCACCAAGCTCCTCACTGGTCCTCGTATTAATTACATATGTACCAAGCTAGGTACATGAATTGTATGCACTAGCTTGAGGGGGAGTGTTAGAAGAGGAATAGGTTTATACAATCCTATTAGAATAGGAATAGGTTTACACAATCCTATTAGAATAGGAATAGGTTTATACAATCCTATAGGAATAGGAATAGTAAATAGTATCATACTTGGTAAAGGATTGTATTCTAGTGTCAATAAATGGGATCTCAATGTAATAATGTAAACAACACAACAATTCAATAATATTCTTTTCTAATATTTCTCACAATCACTACGAAAAGTACGAATAGAAACACCAAACTGATTTTGTATTTCAGCAAAGAAACTTTTGAATATAGAAAATAACTCAGAACGATCTTTTATTAAGAAAACCCAAGTACATCTTGAATAATCATCAATGAAACTAACAAAATAACGAAATCCTGGGGTGGAACTGACTCTACTAGGACCCCAAATATCAGAATGAACTAATGAGAAAATAAACTCTGAACGACCCTCAGTACTCCGTGAAAATGTAGCACAAGTGTGTTTCCTAAGTTGACATGACTCACAATCTAATGTGGATAAACTAGACAAACTAGGTACCATCTTTTGTAGTTTGGATAGACTCGAATGTCCCAAACGTTTGTGAATTAGGTCTAGGGAATCTGTAACGGAGCATGTTGTTAAGGAATTTGAAGAGGTAAGATAGTAAAGGCCTTTGATTCATGTCCTATTCCAATCATTTGTCCCGTACTACGATCCTGCATGTGAAAAAATCATCAAAAAAAGTTATGATACAATGTAGGGCATTCGTCAAACGACTAACAGATCCTAGATTAAAAGGAGAACTAGGGACATAAAGAATGGAGTCTATGGTGACGGGAGATAGGGGTTTGGCTTTTCCAACCCCTTTTGGTTTTGTTTGGATCCCATTGGCTAAAGTAGTAGCAGAAAGAGATTGTGAATAAACAATATCGGACAAAAGTGATTTATTACCAGAGATATAATCAAAAGCCCCCGAGTCCATGACCCATGATCCAAGAGTACTAGACTGTGACACACAAGCAAAAGAATTACCCGCAACAGAAACATCAGGTTGTGCAACCGAAACTACTTGTGGAGACGTTTGCTTATTTACACGATACCAAGGAACTCATCATATTCTATCTGAGCAATGAGCATTATTGGATGGTTGAGCACCATATGCCATTGGTGGAGATGTTTGTTTACTTGCGCGATTTCGAAGGAACTCATTATATTCCTTTAGAGCAATAAAATAATAATTAGGTGGTGGACCATGCAAAATATAACATATTTGACGAGTGTGTCCAAGTTTATGACAATGACTACACTTGGATCGAGGTTTCCCAAAACGTCCTCCCCCTCGTTGATTCTTCATAGACTGATATGTATGCTTTTCTATGGTTTGAGATGTGAGAATAGAGGAGTCAACAGTGAGTGATGAAACTACTTTGTGACTGGGAGGTGCAGTAAGACGAAGTAGACGAGAGAATAATTCATCTATTGTAGGAACGGTAGGGCTAGCTAAAATCTGATTACGCACTAAATCATGGTCAGTAGGAAGTCCAGCAAGAGTAAGAACTAGAAACAATGTTTGTCTGTGTTCTTGTTGTTTTTCCACGTTCGTAGTGACTGGCATCAATGTGTCAAATTCTTCCATGACTGGCAGTACTTGTCCCAAATAAGTAGACATATTGGATTCTTGTTTCTTTAAGTGGGTCCGCCGAGATATCACATCATAGAATCAAGATATGTCATTAGTGTATAAAGCACGAGCCTTTTCCCAAACTGTATAACATGTCTGGAATGGGCGAAACAAGGATATCAACTTGGAATCAATAGAATGTCATAGGAGACTACATAATTGAGGATCCACTTTCTCCCATTGTGCTTTGGCTTTTGCATCCTGCTCACTAGTCTTTGCCTTTTCATCTACCACATAAGTCTTGTTCGTTAAGTGATCTTGGACACCTTGACCCTTGCACCACAACTCAACCGAGGAAGCCCAAGCTAAATAGTTTGAACTTCCCAATAAAAGTTCTAAAGTGATTATAGGGCTAGAACTTCCAATCCCCATATTTTTAGAACCGAAAACATCACACCCAAAAGACATTATGCGGAATTTATCTTGAAAACAACAAAAAAACACTTGATTACAAAGATCTGATTGTTGGAAATTCAAATCTCGCCGGAAACAGCCTGGAAATAGTCGGAACCCTAATTCCGGCGATCCGATCTGGTCAAACACAGTATGGGTCTGGTTCGAACTGGTCAAAATGGCTGGACGACCCCAACAGACAAAAAAATTCTCAAAAAAAATTGATCGGAACAGCCCTCACGTGCCGGCACGTGAGCCAGATCTCGCCGGAAACTGCCACCTTCGATCGGCGAGTGAGAGCGCGTAGGGTGAGATTTTCCAGTGATTCTGGCTGGGGTTTGGTCAGGGGATCTTTTCGAGCCTCGTGGTGGAGTTAGTTTTCGCACTACACCCATAAAAAGAAAAAGTAAAAAAAGAATCGACACAAATCAGACCCAACAGCCACCGGGAACTGACATACAGTGACTTGTTTGTTCTCACCAATGCTCTGATACCAAGTGAGAAATATAGGAGAAAAATATTATTGAATTGTGTATCTACATTGTTACATTGAGACCCTATTTATAGACACTACATTAGACTCATTTCCCAACTAGGATTCCTATTCCTATTTCTATTCTTATTCCTATTCTAACAGCAACGAACAGAAGGTCAACAATGAATAAATGGTGTTAGAAGGTAGCTTTGATGCTTTCACTAGGCAAAGCAAGGCAGCATGCGTGAATTCACAGGTCTTTCATTTTTATAACATGTTATGCAATTATTTCTTTTCTTTTTGAAATAGTGACCAAGTAGTTTTACTAAGATGTATAATTTTGCCTATGGCCGATTCAATGGGTTATCAACTTCAGCTTATCTGTTGGCTAATTTTTGGTTTCTCATGAAGAAGACTGCTAGTATTTACTTGGAAGAGACAACTATAGTAAGTTGGAATTAATAGGATCAAACTTCATCTACATTCGATGTTAGTCTAGCTTTTTTCAATCCAAGGGTTGCTGCATTAATTTTATGTATTCTTTTAATGGGAAAATCTAATTAGGTTTACCTGGATCTGTTTTGCCATAGATAAGATCCAAACAGATACTTCCCACTTTTCCGCACTGGGTCTCATATTAGTAAAACAAGAATTTAACAAAACTGACTTAACCATCAGTCTCAAGGATTGTCATCCTCTTTTTGGACCATGGTGTTTGGGCCAACTTTTGCGCACCTCAACTATTTCCACTGGATACCTGTCACCTCCCACCAGCAACAGGTACCAAGTAACTTTGTCCACCAAGGATTGGACAGATGGGAAGAATCGCCTAGTGTCTTTGTCTCCGTTGGGATTTGAACCTGAAACCTCATCTTTTTCCTAAATTACTTACTGATTTTAGGTAAATCTTAATGATTCATCGAGCATATACAGAATATCTTAAAGTATATGGAAGAAACTTTAAATAACAAAAATACTTTTCTTAGGATCAGTACTGGGTGTCTGGGTCAAAATAGTTGGGGATCATGTTTCTTAACTATATAAACTGCCAAATCGTGTGTGACGTAATATCCTCACAGATCAACATAGGTTTTGATTCTTGTCTTATTCTGATGTTTATTTGGATAAAGTATCTTTCTCGTGCTTCTTTTCCCATTTCTCTAAGCTGCAATTTACAAAGTTACCAACAAAAGATAATCTTTTTTCACTTCCTTTCTATGACTTTTTGTGTTTTGAGAGGGTCAAGAATTATTAAAAGTTACCAAGAAAGTACATGATCGAACAAAAACAACAGCATAAGAAACATGAGCACATCAACTAATCCCTCCTAGCAAGCTTCAGAAATCCATGTACTAATCCAGACTTTCTAGAAACATGGATCCTTTTTACTTCAAAGCAAGCCTTCTTTCTTTCCAGCCATGTAGTCCAAAAAATGCATATGGGAATGGTTCTCCAGGTCTGCTTCAGGTTTCTAGACATGCTTTTACTTTACCAACAATCCATTAAACTCTGAATTTTCAAAGGCATAACACAGGAGACCCCAGTTACATTAAGGAACAACTCCCAGCATTCTCTGACTCTGTAATGCAAAAATAGATGCTCTACAATCTTATCAACAAAAAAAAAACAGATGCTCTACTGTTTCCTGGTTTTCTTCACAGAGAATAGCATCTATCACTTAAAGCAAAGCCCCTCTAATGTAAATTATTTTGAGTCAAACAGGCCTCCCAAGTGACAATCCATCTAAAGCAGGCAACTTTAACAAAACCTTTAGACTTCCTTTCGATATGATTTAGCCCATGTATAACTGCCAGAATAGTTGGCAAGAATTTCACATTGTATCCTATCTAGTATTATTTAGCAGCCATTGTGATGTTTTAAGTTTTAACCACTAATTTAGACATAAATTTCCGGCAACATAACTAATGGAGATCGAAATTTCTTCTGAACATCCATGTAACTATTTACAACATTACTCCTCAAAAATGGGAGCATAAGATATTGTAGGCCATCATTGGGTAATCTTAGATAATCCATTAAGCACATCCACATTTTTTTATTAAGGTAAAGTTGTACTCTCCAGCATTAAGGGTATGCTGGCTACCTCCAAAAAATTTCAGGCTATTTCCGTTGTTACATAGATCCTAGGAAATCTACCAACTGTTCTATTTCCATTAAGCACATCCACATTATATCAATATATAAGGAAAAGACATTTTTTTATTTGGATAACAATGGTGTCCAGGCTGACTTGCGCACTTGGAGTATTCCAACAGTTAACTGGTACCTCCCACCAACACAAGTATCGGGTAACGCTCCCCACCAAGACTTGGACAGATGGAAAGAAATCACCTAGCATTTTTTGTCTCTACTGAGTTTTGAACCCTGATCTCCAAGGTTTTCACCCACTTCATTTGACCGCTACGCTACATGCTTTGGTGCAACATATATGGAAGAAACTTCTAATAACCAATATACTTTCTTAGGATCAGTACTGGGACAAAACTGTTGCAGGTCATTTTTCTTGATTATATTAAGCTGCCAAGTGGTATGTTGCATAATAGCCTCCCTAATCAACAGAGGTTTTAATTTATGTCATCATATTCTGATGTTAAGTTGGATAAAGCATCTTTCTCATGCTTTTCCCCCATATCTCTAAGCTGCAATATATAAAGTTACTAACAAAATTTGGTTCTTTTTATTTCGTTGCTACATCATTTAGCTCATGGGCAATTGCTAGAATATTGTCAAGAATTTCACATTGTATCCTAAAACTAAACTATGAAGCATCCATTGTGAATTTTAACCACTAATTTAGACCTTAAGTACAGCAATAGAACAAATGGATATCTGCCTTTCTTCTAACTACCCAGTTAACAATTTTACTAGTTACAGCATAGCTCCTTGAAGACAGGTTAATAAGACATTGTAGGCCACGATTAGACTTTTGAGAATCTGTAAGAGCAGGACGATTTCTAAATCTATAGGCAAATTAACTTGGAAAACACAGAGTAGATGATTAACAAGCAAGAGTAATGAACTTACAATTCCAAATTCCCACAGCCACAGGTGTAGCAATATGCAATCAAAGTATGAGGTCAGCTGTATTCGACAAGTACATAGCGATAATGAGAGAAAGACACTACATTTAGGGATCAAGGCATAGGATAAAGTAAGAAACACTTAAAGACAGGCAAATATTATGAAAGCTGGCTCTAGATATTCCAGAATACTAATGCACTATTGCAGTTCTTAGAAGCAAAATTTCTTTACTCAATACTAAAAGATATATAAGAAGAGAAATAGGAAAAGGGAGAAATTTTCTTCTGACCTCTTCTTTTCCCAGGTAGCGTTTTTGCTTGACCAGAAACAATATCACCAGTTTCGAGTAAGAATGGCTGATTCCATCTCCATTATCCTGTGAAAAAGAAAGAATATCCATCTCCAACTGCAATTCCATTGTCAGAATGAGTTATGGTTTTCATTTCCCTTTCTTCTCCCTACGCTCCCAACCCAACCCCACCCCACACACGATACTTTTAACTTTTTTTTATCCTGGAGGATTAGGTGAATCATCTAACTCTGACGGCCCAACTGCAGCCTCCGAAACTCCGCGGTAATGGCTCCGTCGCTCTACCCTTCTCCACTTAAATCCAAGCTTTGTTCGCATGGCACAGGGCTCGAACCTGTGAACTAAGTCACAAGTCCCTCAACCTTTGCCACTTGAACTAAGCCCTGGGGATGATTTGAGTTGTTATTTGAACCAATTTAGTGTTAAGATACTCTGGCTACATGCATCACACTGAACAAGGAGCAACGAGGCACGTTAAAAAAAAAATACTGAAGTCACAGAGTATAGGAACACTGACAGATCAAATCAGGTATTATTACAATGGAACTGTGAATTAAGTCTATCACACTTTTGGTCATTGCTCAAGTCTAGTGCATCAAAAGCAACCAGCCAAGAATACTAAGTGCAATTCTACTAAACCTTGTAAGAAAAACAAAAAAATTCCGAAGTTTGATTTCTGGTGCAGGAATTTAAACTCAGTCTGACCTTAAGGCAAGCAATAAATAAGGAATCTGAACATCTAACAAACACCCTACAGTGAGTTAGTCAACAACTACGTAACACCATTCTCTCATTTAGTAGTGAGGTGGACTAGCATTTACTTAAGTATCCAGGCTGGGACATTACTTTATAGATAGATCAAATAAAAATTAAATAATTAAATATAATAAGATCACTATTAATAATAAATTATTAGTTCTGACCAGAAAATCATCAATCAGCAGAAGTTGGATCCGTGAAGAGTAATATGTAGCTTCTTCAAAACTACTTGACTATTTATATATTACACACTAAAGATGTGTTCCCACATGCAAAGCACCACTTTATACATAACAAGAATGAACAATTATCTTTATTCGTCAAGTCGGTTTCCAGTATAACTAAAAAAAAAAAACATCAATAAGTTTGTCATCTAAAGTAAAAGAGTAAATTAAGTCAATTAGAGAGATGTCCCAGTACTCACCACAATATTGAGCATCAAGAATAAGGAGAAGTAAGCTGCATTAATGGGGCTACTCGGCTAACCAATAACAATGTAAGAAAAACAAAACTTGGACCACAACAGTACAAGCTGTGATTTAAAATAAAGGGAATTGTGAGCTGATTAAGCCACTGGTGAAAATCTGTTTAACTTGAAGTTGATACACTTGAACTCTTGCATCATTCAGTTTCACATTTCTAAAAAAGCACTACGCTACAATTATTCCTCCAAAACTGTTCTAAATTTGCTATTGACTATAAATTACAAGAGAACTCAGAAAATATTCAGACATAATTATGCTAATGATACAACAGGGCAACCAACAAGGATTCTCTTTTTCAAGTCCCTTCCAGTGGTTGCAAATAAATGGGGGTTTTCCGGCAAATGTTAAGCCCTGAAGCAGATGAGACAAATAGACCTTGGCTCTGGTCCCTATCACCTTCAAAGAGACAAGTCCAACCTTAACGGTTATAGACTGGTTCAAAGGGCCATAAGAGAACTAACAACACAGGCAGCACTAAGACCCTTGAAAGAATGGTGCCCTCTGATCCAGTAGGGACCAATACAAGCTCAATCAGAAGACAACAAAGTCACCATATATGCTTTATTCCTCAGATATGAGCACATACTTTCTCCAGCAGCAATGGCCAATCTTTGCCAAGTTGCTGTGGGTTTAGCTCCATAGCAACCCTAAAATCTTGCAATGATATTAGGCTGTGTGGAACCTGTTCTTGCATGACTTCAGAAGATCTATCGCTACTCACCTGAAAATGATGGCCTGGTTTGAGACCATTAACAGGCTTCATATAGGTTGGCTGCTTCTTTATGCTGATCTTAGTAGGCTCATGCCCCGACCTTGCACCCAAAAGTTGAACACAAGATCTGATTAAACCTTTTAAGTAAGAATCTAAACCATTGTTCACCAGATTGGCACAATCATTTGCCACCCCTTCGAGGCCCTGTTCTGCAGCAATCTGCTCCATGCGTTCCCTCAATGTTATGTTATCCAACAAAGCACCATAACTAGAAGAGCTAATGAATTTACTACCTGTTACCAAAGGTAATACTCTATGTGATCCACCTACACTAACAGGGTAAAATGGAACTCCAAGCGGAGCTTGTATTTCTCTCCTAGCATGCATCTCTTTCCCATCACCTCTAACCTGGTGTTTGTTATGTACAGAAACTGGACCTTCAAGTGGTCTTTTTGTTAAAGAATGTTTAGCTGTTTCTTGACTAGATGCCTCCCTTTCCTCCTCTGATCGCTGTGTACGTCCTGGATTGTGATGCACAGCCCTCAGACCATCAAGGGAATTCAAGTCACCATTTTTCTTAGTAACACCAAAATCACTTGATTCTGTTGTTGATTGTTGAAAAGTAAAACTAGTTTTCTCATTTGGTCCAAGCATACTACCGCGATCCCCAGACCCCCTATGATCATGCAAACCTGTTCTGGCCTTTCGAGGAGATAATGGCAGAATGTCCCCATTTAACAAACCTGGTTGACTTGAAGACTGTCTTAAGGAAAAACGTGATCCATTTTGCTCATAAGCATCATTTGAAGCCTCATTACTACCAAGCGTTGTACCAGGCTTCAAAAACTTATTATCATGACTTGACGGTGGAACTTTTGCACTACAAGCATTTTTCAAAATAGAGCGGATAAACTAATTGCGCAGTGCAATATTCTCTCTCCCAAAGATCCTAAGACAGAACTTACTGAACTCAACCTTGCTTATTTTCAAGCTTAGCAACCTATTCAAGTAATAGAAGTACTGTTTCGACTCATCTGGTCCGAGTTTCCTCACTATTTGAGCTTTCAATTCGGCAAGATTGATCCGTGAATGCTGATGTGGTGGTTGCATATCTGTCAGAACATGAATTCCATACACAAAAAGCAAAGACCATAAAGTTTCCACTGCTCGAAAACAACAAATGTCAGGGCCAGAACCCAAATTCCACAACTAAATTAGGGTTTGTTTACTCCCAACTCCAAAAAAGCATACTTGGAAACTACATTGAATCCCTCTAATAACAATCTTTGCAAAGCCAAATCAAATCCAACCTCCAAAATCCCAACTTGTAACAGTACAAGGTTTATAGCTGCTGAGTGAGGTCACCACCAGAAATCCAAATTTCTCAACTAACTCTCCCTCCAAAACCCAATCTTGAAAAAAGTTCAAACCCCAAGTCCTAATAAGACTCCATACCTAAAATCCCATCAAAACCATTACTTTACAAACTCTCCATTTCCAGTAAAGTAATTCCAAGAAAACCCACAACTTTATTCCCAATTCAATAAGTTGAAACTTGCAAGAATTCCAGAGCAAACCTCAAACATACCCAAAATGTGTCACTTTTTTTTTCTAAAAGTTGGAAGCTTGAAGCTTCAAACCTCAAGTTCAAATTCATTCTACATGAAATTAAGCTGAAAGAAGTAAGATTTATACTAAGAAGATTAAAATTCATTCATACAGAAAAAAAAAAGTGAACTTTCTTGACCCTCCCTTAGCTTTAGTATACATACAATTCAGATTCACTAAGTATAAAAAAACAAAAGCTTTTTCAACTCTTACTTGTTTTTTCTTGATACCCATGTTAGCTTCTTCTTCCATCTCTTTGCGTTTCAAGTATTTAAAATACCCACTTCCCTTTTTCTCCAAAAAATCAAAGTTCAGAATCAAGAATTGATAATACCCAACTTCCCTCTTTTCTCTGTCTCTCTTCTTTGTTCTTGTGTTTTTCCTACTTAAAACATTTTTTCAGATGAACTTCATATTTTCACGCTCTTTCTTGGTCGTGTTGTGCCACTTGCTTGCTGATTGGGTATTTATAGTGTGGTGGGGTTACTATGACTAGCTGCGCGTGGGTGAAGTTACTTAAAAGGGATATTTTTTGCTCAAGTTTGCACTTGTATGTATTTTGTTGTATGAAAAAAGAAAGAAAGATCCTAAAGATTTAGTGAGTACTTGCATTACATACAACCCCATTGTTCATTTAAACTTTTCCCAAATAACTTGAAAATTTATGACTCCCAATTAGGAAATTTAGTCAAGACATAGATGTCATTACATCACACAAAAAAGGTAGGGGATGGATCATGACCCTAGACCTTAAAGCCTAGAATCGATCAGATTAATTGATGGATTTTCTTGTTCAGGCTAAAACTAATAAATTTTTAATAAAATAAGTAATTACGCTTTTTAAAGTTTAAATCCATGTTTAGTTGATGATTAATATTGTGACAATAAAGATTATATGTTCTGTGATGGTAAATATATCAATAAAGGTACCGATGAATGATTTAAAAGTGAGTTGCATGGGTTTTACAATTTTAAAATGGAGTTGAACAAAGTTGAAGGACGAAAAGATCTCCTTGAGCCCTTCGTGATGATTCTAGGCCACGAAGAGGCTCCCACATGGCCGAGGGATAAGTCAAGACAATTTCACCCATCGTATGGAGGTCGCAAGAGGATGATCTGACCAATCCACCAGACGGCCTAGAGTTCATTGAAATTAGTAAAATGAGGTGATTTATTCGAATGTTAGCACATACTTTTCAAAGCTAGATTCAAACAATGAACAACGCAAGGAGTCCAAAATATATAAAGAAATTTTTGCTCCACAGGCAAGTTTCATACTACTTGCATTATTCGTAATAACTTTAACAACATTATTTGGACCAACATTTTCTATTGCTTTAATAAACAAGTTAGCAATATATTCTTCATCCTTTACAATCCCACTAAAATTGGTTGAATTTAAAAACATTGGAACCTACTAGGTGATGTCATTATATTGATCAAAGATCGTCTTTTAGTTCGGACTATCCATCCGAACAAATCGATAAAAAAAAATTCCATGTATATTTAATTGGTTGAAATTTTCTATCAATGTGTAATATATTTCTTTTCTTGAGCCAAAAGAATTATTTTCAACCTATTATATGATGGGAGAATATAATTGAAAATGAATTTTTAGCTAAATTTTTTGAATATGTTATGAAATAGGGAGAATATTCAAAATGGAACAATGAACCTAATGCGTAGAACCTTCTAACGGCTAGTTCGTTAGTAGTATTTCTCTCATAGATATCGAAGGATTTTTCTGTAGCTCCACTCTCTGAATTCTTTTTTTTTTCTATTGAAGTAAATCAGTATCCTCATGAAGTGATACACAGTTAGTTTTTTTCTTGCATCAACTTGAATGGGGGATATTTTTCTTTTAGCTTATTCATGCTCCATTTTCAAAGCTGCAAATATATCATCATTAATTTTTTTACATATTTGAACTCCATAACCTATTAATCTTAGAGATGTGTTTTAACTATATTATATATATGATCCAATAACTATTTTATTGCAATAGTTACATGATTATATTTTACTTTCACCATCATTATGAGTAAAATAACTTTGACTTGATTTCATAATGATTTATCATCAAAATCTACTCCTACACTTTTTGTTGGTTTCATAAAATTCTTTCCCTTTTCACTAACCGATACAAATGTTATTTTGTTGGATAAAGAATGATAGCATTTTTTTGTTGAGAAGCTTTTTAGCTATAAAATAGAGAAGTTGAATGAAAAAAAAATTGAGAGAGTCAACAGTGCTTCACATTTTAGGAGGAAAAAGTTGGTGGATGAAAAGATCATTTCTGCACAAAAAGGTCTTTTGGGGTTTCCTTCTTTTCAAGGAGTGGATATGTCTTGCATCCACTTGAATGAATGATATTTTTCTTTGTCACGACTCAAAGTATACCCTAGGCGTAACATGATGTATAGAACCCCGAGAGGCCCTACACAAGCCACTAACATACATCATACAAGATAATAGAAATAAAGATTTCAAATGAAACAGTCTTATATCATAAAGAGTTTGACAAAACCGGAAGTCTAACATAAGTCTCAACAAGTCATCTATTACACCATAAGGAAAGCGATTGAGACGTAGCTCATACATCACATACAAAGTTTTAAAACTGAAATAAAGAAAATAATAAAAGTGTCTCGGTCCTCGGAACATGAGGACTCACAAATCTTCAAGTGTCAAATGGATCAACTAGCCACGAGTGTGAGAGTTAGGAGCGTCGGACCCTACATTAGTGAAACAATGTAGGCATAAGTATGCATTAGTACATGGAATATACTAAGTATGATATCAATGCATGAGAGTTATGAAATCATGCTAAAATGAAATTTACATGACATGCAATGACCAAACTAAATCATAAAATAAAATGTTAGAAAACATAAATCATAATCATGGTCAATGCAAGCTAAACATCTTTGAAACACTTTGAGATACTTTCATAAAGTAACCTTAGTTCATTATTGTGGAAAGTTTACCATGTAACCGATATAGACCATGTGAGCTATAACATGAAATTCGGTATCTATATCATATCAAAAAGAGATGTCCTTATTTTCCAGGTAAGAATCATGAGTCAGAGCTAAAGTGGATCCACTAGCTAATGTATATCTGACACAATCATCCTATGGTGGCACATAGTTTATGGGACATGGGTAATCAACGCTAGTCCACTCGGTACTAAGTAAATTCTCACGAAATAGTCATTAATCATAGTCATATTACCATCCATGGAAAGGTATAGTTAAGCAACCAATCCAAGCTAGAGTTCATTTAGAATAGCTTCTTAACTTGATTCAACTTAGGTGAGAAAACCTTTCAACCTTATGAATCCTTTATGTGATCCTTTGACAACCACATTCATATTTTACTCTTAAAGCATCCTCAAATCATTTACATCAACTTCATAAAAGCATGCATATCTTCATAAATTCATCTTTCATAGTTCATAAGTTTCATCATATATTCATAGTCTAAAAATTATGGATCTTGCATGAGTTCATATGAATTCAACTTAAAATCATGTAATTACTTCAATTCATGCATAAAAAGATAGAGAACAATTAATTGAATCAGAATTGAAAAGAACCCATGAAGATTGAATAAAACCCTAACTTTGAATTGAGAATCTAACTTTTGAAATTGGAAGATTTTAGGAACCCTAGGGAGGAAATGACTTCATAGGTGAATACTAACATACCTTAGTGATCAATGCCCAAAAGCTATGGTGAATTGAGAATTGTGAAGTGAAACCCTAGCTTCTTCTTCCTTAGCATTAGAGAGGATTTTGAGGTGATCTTGGAGGGAAATTTAGGAATTAGGTGAATGATTTAGAATGCGTAGTTTTAGGACTTAATTCACTTATATAGGTCTTGAAATAAGGGTTGAAATGTAATGACCCAGTTGGTCATTTTTGTCATTTCGTGGAAATTATTATTTTCCCCTTCCGATATTGAGCCAGAGACTTCGAGTATTAAAATTTTTGTTTTGAACTTTGAGTTAAAGTTGAGAATTTGGTAAGCTTTGAGTTTGAAATACTAAGTTGTTAAGAAAGTGGTTTTTGGTGTCTTTTGGAGTTTCAAGTGTTAGAATGGAATTCTGTCGATTCCATCAGTCCCAAAATGTGAAAATCTGATCTGTGAGAGTTGTTGGTTTTAGATTTCGAGTCTTTTTGAGTATTTGAGGTCCTAAGTTGTGAAATTATAGAAATTTAACCTTTAGGTTGACTTTGGTCAACATCCGGGGTTTCGATGCTCGTATTGGAAATCCTAGAGTTCCGTTGGATTCAGGAGATTATTTTAGGCCTAGGTGAGGCCTTGTTGATTTTTGAGAGGTTCTGAGCTTGTTTTAGACTTTTAGGCATTGAGTTAGTTTCTTGTGGTTTTCACGAATGTCGGGTCAAGGAGACCTCAGATTCGTATTTTCATAGTTCCATTGAGTTTGGAACGTCGTGTATAATTGAATTGCATATGTGGTTTGTGTTCACGGGGTTCCTAACGAATCCTGAGGGTCCTTTCGGAGTGTTGAAAGTTGGTTGTGTTTTCTGGTTCTGCAGGCCTCGCTTTTGCGAAGGTCATCTCACTTAAGCGACCACCGCTTAAGTGAAGGACCTGTCAGTTTTTTGGTGCCTCATCTGGAGGTAGAGGTTCGCATAGAGGTAGTAGTTTCTTTTAGCGCTATAGATCGGTTCATGCTTCTATGCCAGCAGTTGAGAGCGGACAGTTAGCCTGAGGATCTTATGATTCTGGTCGAGGTGGCCATGGTAGTGCATCTGGTTCACATCAGCAGTTATCTGTACCGAGATCTTGCCGAGATCTTGTTATACTTGTGGGGATCCAGGTCATGTGATGTGATATTGTCCTCTACAGACTCATTCAGTACCTCAACGTTCTTATTCAGCTGCTCTGACTAGGGATTCAACACCTCCGACCAGGGGTCGAGGCAGAGTTCAGTCTGGTAGAGGTGGCAGGACTTCTGGTAGGGGTACTCCAGCTCCTCAGGGTGGAGGTAGAGGTTAATGGCATGTGTTATGCTTTTCCAGGGAGGCCTGAGGCTGAGATTTCTGATGTTGTGATCACATGTATCGTCCAGTTTGCCATTGACCTGCATCTGTATTGTTTGATTCGAGTTCTACTTTCTCGTATGTGTCTACCTATTTTACTGATGGGTTTGATACGATGTCTGATTGTATGTTTGTGCCTATTTTAGACACGTAATTTTTGATCAATCTTAAGAAGTAAAGATGAGTTTTAAGAAAAGAGTTTTCTAAAACATGATTAGTATGACAATCGAGTATGCCATCAATGTATGAGCAGTATGGTATCTAGATACCATCAATGTTTATGCAGTATGACTTCCCGAGTCATCAATGATCATATTATAATATGATTTTGAAATATTTTTGAGAAAGAGCAAAGTTAAGTTCATTTTCTTTAAAATGATATATGGGAACTAAGTATTCCCAAGAGTAAATGTTTTCACATTTAAGATGAGAGGAAACTTAGATTTCCAAAAGAGTTTTGAGCAGTTTGAGTACCATCTCGTTTAAGAGAAAGATTTTTGAGTAATAATCTCAAACCACAGAAAAAGTTATGTTTTTAAACATATGAGCTAGTTTATTTTGGGAGTAGTATTGAGCACCGATATGGGGGAGAGTTCAGATAACTCACAGCCCCCATAAACCATGTAGCCAACGTGGGTAGAAAGGGTCATACTTTTTAGATGATTCCTTAAGGCTTTTTAGCATAGACTAGTGGATCCAC
>JAJONR010009490.1:0-23765 GCA_029582245.1 Solanum etuberosum
AAAAAAAAAAACTGTCCCCGCATTTTCTTTGAATACTAGTGTTATGTCTTACAGTAACTAGCATTGAATTCTTGTTTACCGAATTGTTTTCCGGTATATGGTTTCAGGTACCTTCCTATCTTTTTTCCAGAAGAGAGTTCTCAGTCTCACCCAAACAAAATGGGCCACCACGGGGGCCAGGTTCAACGGGGAAGCCCGAAGAAACAGTGAGTCTCTTGCCGAGATTCATTATTGGATCTGTTGCTTTAAGTGCTGGTTTTTTTGCTGCTTATCAAACTGGATATTTAGATAAGTATCTCATTAAAGAGCCCCATTCTAGCCCTGAATTAGCCAGGGAAGGAACTGATATTCAAGGAGTGAAGGAGCTAAAGGAAAGTAGTGAAGTTTCACAAGATAGTGAAACTTTAGGAAGACCAGATGCTGAGTCTAAATTTGTAGAGTCTGATAGTCTGGAGCAAACTGACGAGAGCATTGGAACTCGACAAGATCTCTCTGGATCAGAAAGTCAATTTCAGGTAAACGATTCATCAGAGATTACTGGTGGAGAAGCCAACTATACTGAAGTAAAAGAATTATCACCCAGCTCCCATCGGGAAAATGTTTCACCTGATGAAACAAGACTTACTTCTACTCAATCACCTGAGGACACTTTGGACATGAAGAGCCCAGAGGTATCTACTGATGCAGTGCAGTCTAAGGCAATTGAAATCACTCCAACTCCCACACAGGCTGATACACTTCAGAAGGAAAATGAGGCTAGTGCCATGTCTCCAGAGCATGTAACCAGTCGTGCCAAGATGGAGGTATAAACCAATTTGTGCTGACAACTTTATCTTGCGAGTTACAAATTTTTTCATGGTTCTCTGAACAGCTACTTTTTGAAGGATGCTCCTCAGCATGAGGAAAAACCTAGTTCCCTCCTTGATGAATACTATTTAAGAAATGGGGGTGGAGCTACCCCTACAACCTCGTCTGACAAGCGAATGGTATATTCTCCTTCCTTATCCCACCCCCCACCCCCTAAAAAAATGAAAGAATGAAAAGACAGAAGGATATGAGAGAGGGAATGAGAGAGAGAATCTCCTAGTTGGTTTTCCTTAATCTTTGCATTATGAAACTGTAGGTTGTTGAAGATCTGGGTGATTCCTACATATCAAAGGATGGAAAATTGGTGCTTGATGTCTTACAGGTTATTCATGAAGCTGAGAGTAGACAAGCAGAGCTAGATGCTCGCTTATTTGCTGAAGAAAAGAAATATATGAAGGTGTGAGACCTTTAACAATTCTTTACAATTTTGAAAAGATGATGTTATAACATTATTGTGATACTTCACTCTTTAAGATTTGTGGTATTTCTTCCACATGATTTGCTTTTAATTGTGTTGCTGCTTGTTGTCGTTGTTATTATTATTATTTTAAGATTTTTATGCCCTCATGATTTAGGAGAGATATGAAAAGGAGCTGAAGGATGCCAGGGCCAGGGAACTTATGTATGCTGAACGAGAGGCCTTACTGGATAAGGTTGTAGCATGTTTGTTATTGGTTACCTATTTTACCCTCATATAGGCTGCTGCAGTGTATGATAACTCCAGTTCTTAAACTATTCATTGCCACATTTCACTTCTTTCTTAGGATCACATGTGTGGAGGGTCATCTTAGTTGATGATTTATCATTGTCTTTCATTATCCTAATCTCTTTGTTGGACTGATTAATGATGAAAACTTCATTAGGAACTGAAAAAAGAAAGAGCAAAAGCCATCGCAGCTTTGAAATCACTTAAAGAAAAATTAGAAGAAGAACACAAGACGGAGCTTCAGGAAAAGGTACTATACTCTCTTAAGACTAAAAAAAATATACTATATTTTCTGTCCAGCAGACTTATGCAGATTCATAATTGTAGGAAGCTGAAGCAGAACTGAAGTTGAAGAACGCCCAGGAGTTGGGTAAAGCACAATTGGATGCAACTATCGCAAGTGAGAAAGCATCTCAAATTGAAAAAATGGCTGAAGCCAATCTCCATGTAAAGCTTCCCAGATATTAGTTTTCCACGTATAGAAGTTTCTTTTTTCATTTGATGTTACACCAATCTTTTAAATTATTATGCACATTCCTATTCAACTGTGGGTTAGAAACTGTCTCTGCCTTGAAACATCTATAGGAGGATATTTTGGAACTACAGATAAGGGAATCAGATAATTTGCTATCCTAATTTCTTTTAGACTACAGTTCCCTTTCTAAAAAAAAAAATCTGTTTAGACCAACACCTTCATCCTATTCTTTAGTAAATGGAAAATACTTACTCCAGCATGACTGCTCCATTAAAGTAGTGTTGGCAAGCGAAGGTCTTATTTTGTTTCTATTTTGTTTGTGGGATGCAAGTACAATGTTTGTTTGACGTGCATCGGGAAATAACTGATGTAATTGACTGCAGTTTTTTCTTCATTTTTTCATGAGTTTATATTGCTGTATGTATGGCTTCAGTTCTTACTTTGTCTATGGCGTATGATATTAGATTTCACATACCTGTAAGTATAATAATGTCTAAGGAAACAGAAGATGCTTTGTATGATGGGTGGGAGGACAACCTTTACTATTTTTGGTGTAAACAAGTAGTTATAGACAGCACAGAAGATGTTTTTAATGCAATTGATTGGCTGTAATTAGATATATTAGGATTTTGTGAAGAGACAACTTTTGTGATGGGGGACTACACTTTGTTATAGTATACCTGTGGATATATAGAAGTAAAGTTCACCATTCTCAAAAAAAATGATGGGTGGGAGGACAAATTACATTCTTTGTCATGTATTTTAGCATTGGACGTTTATGGATTGCTCAACCGTATGTTTCTTCTTTCTTTTGTCCCAATAAGGAATCTTACTACTTGCCAAGAAGGTATATAGCAGGATTGTCCTATTGCCGAATTTCTGCTGAACGTTCTATATCTGAATCTTATACAACAATAATAACAATTACAGCCACAAATATCTCTTCTTTCTCTCCTAGGCACATATCCCTAGGTCTTTCTTAGAGGTCCCTTTTGGGCCTCTTTTACGCTTTTCCGGCTATATCCGATCACCTGAGCCCACTTTTCCTACCGTTTTAAACTCTCATGCATCTCTCCAGTTGCTCTGGCTCAATGGATAACAGACTTTATTTTAGATCTGGGGGGGAATCTTGTGACAGTATTTAGGATCAAATGGGTGGAGAATGCCAGGAATTCTATTAGAAGGTTAACTCTGAGTAAAGGACCCTTACTCTGGCTTTGCAGAAGAATGAGAGATGCATCAGAAAACAGGGGGAAGAACATTAAATTGTGGAGATGCAGAGATCTCTCCACTTAATATTATTGTTCTCAAAAGTTAATAAGTATGGGAGGTTCCTTTCCGTTATTACAGTTAAGGGACACAACAGAGTTGTGATCATCATTCCAGAAAATTTCTTTTAATGAGGGATTGGGGGTTGGTGACTACAAAGATAGAGAAATTTATTATAGAGAAAACTAGCATCCTGCTACATTGATTACGAATGGAAGTACAATAAACAACTATTAAAGGACACGGGCAACTTCAAAGATGTTCTTCATAAGAGCAAGTGGACTTTAAAGGAAGCTGAGGTTGCAGTTGTGAAGAACCAACTTTCTTTGAAAACTCAAGAGGGTGATACAGATCTTCTGCGGAGATGTCTAGTTGGTCAATTCAATGGTGGGGATGAACTTCCGACTCGCAATGATGTGAGAAGATGGGCTCAACAGACCGAAAAAAGGGACTCAGAATATTCAAGTGTATGACATGAATGGCTTTCAGTTTCTCTTCGAGTTCCAATCAAGGAAAGCAGCTGAACACATTCTTATGGGCGACTAGAGGAGATATGCGGTCAACTTAACACTCGGTTCGTGGTCTCCGATGAAGGGTTCCTTTCCGATCCAAACCAAGTTTGATTGGTTTTGGATAAGAGTAAATGGTCTTCCTCTACCCCCCTGGTCCATGGGAGTCGTGAAAGAGATAGGTGATAGATGTGGAGTTTGGAAAATGAAGAAGAAACAAAACTTAAGAACCCCCTGCTATGGGCTCACGTTCGGATTAAGGGTCCGAGGGAGACAATACCGCTGACCAATTGATGTCGATGATGGGCATTTAATCTTCTCTCTGCTGATATGGGTAGACTCGCCGGTGATTTACAAGAAAAAAAAGATAGTTACTAACCCTGGACAGGCAACTATAGCTAGTAAAGGAGAAACAAAAGTAGTTCTGGGTTGTGGGAAGTATGAGAAGACTTTCATGAAAAAGGTTAAGAGGTTGTAGGTCTTTACCCAATAGATTTTGTGGGGCCTGACACGCAGCAAGTGGCGCCAGTGCAATGCTGAATGTTTGAATTTGAATTTAAAAGAGTGTGGGCCCAACCCAATTCTTTTAAATTCCACTTTGCTCGCAGACATAGACCAACCATAAATTCCTTTTTGGCCTATTCATTTAACCCCCCTTAGAACCATTTATTGAGCTCCTAAATATAATCCAAGGTCCATCTATTTTACCATCTGAATTCACATCGATCCTGGGAGATTTGGGGACTTTCATGACGATGGAGGAGACTCCAAAACATGACTTTATCCTCGAAAACGATCAAGTGTTGGGAGATAAATCATTACAGAATTCTCTTTCTCTATCACCAGGGAGGATTGCGATCATGCTCTGTAATAAGAAAGGATGCTGAGGAGACTCTAGAATATTCTCATGATCAACTGAGTTGTTATTCCGAATCAAGGCCTCTGTAAATTGACGACTCAAACTGTGAAGGTCTCATTAGGGAGAATACTACTCTATAGGTAAACTTTAACGTGATCAAACTTAGCCAGAAGTTTGGAGCAACTATCAAGGGTTGTGAAAATGAGGCCTTCCTTTTCTCGAAGGTAGATCAGAATAGAGCAAAGGGAGCACAGTTGTACCAACACAGTTAATACTCCAAAGGAGCTCAAGAATTTGTTCTTTGACATTGATATGAAGTTCAAAGAAGGTGAACCTAGGAGAAATGGGAGGACTTTGCCTTGGAATATCCAATGAAAGTCAAGATTGTAGCCTGGAATGCTAGGGGGCTTAATGGTATGTGGGAATGAATGATGGGCTTTCTCAGGGTGAAATGGTGGGTCTTTTAACTTGTCTTTCTATGAAGTAGTGGTAAGATCTGCGTACATTCTACCCTCCCGGACCCCACTTGTGGAATTTCACTGGGTATGTTGTTGTTGTTGTTGTTGTTGTTGATTGGGAGATATGTTGAATGGATCATTAAATTTCCCAATTTTGCATTTGGCAAGAAAATGGGCATTATTTGCTTTGGTCGCTGGTTGATTTTGATTTTTTTTTTAACTGCCACAACACCATTAATCTTCAAAATTTGGTTTTGCCTAACTCTAGAGTTCTTGTCGTTGGTTGTTGTGGTCTCCACAGGATTGTCTACACTTTCATACCATCCTCCATCATCAATAACTTCTCGAATGATCACTGATAATTTCATATCACCCACCCATGCCTCAATTTGAACATACATACCAACCGTAACTGTTAAAATTTTGATACACTCGGTATAGGTAGGCCTCTATTTTCCTACAGCATCTCTGCCAAAGATTCCCCTCTTCTAGTGAAGCCTCTTTCAAAGCACTCATGCCCATCACAAGTTGTTTTTGCCAGTTTTGATTTTGCTAATGAGCCTTCTATTGCCCTCGTAAAGTAAGTAAAACCATCTTGCTCTTTCTTTGCTAATGTTAATTAATTTAAAAGACTTATCTCTGGTTGAGACCGGCTGAGAAATAGGCTCTTCCCTCCATAGTGGAGAAGTGAAACTCACCGGAAACAGGACAATTCTAACCAGAAAAGATGTTCTTTTAAAATTGGCTAATTTCCCAAAATTGAGTTCCCAAGAGAAAAATGAGCTTGTTTGGGATAGGTGGAAGCTCACTAAGCATGTCTTATGCAAAAGGGTTTGTAATCTAGAAATATCCTCCTTGTAGACAACAAATTCATCGTACCAAAAGTCGAGAACTTAAAGTAATGTAGCCTTTTCCTAAATCATTCAGGATTCTCTCATAAAATGCACATAAGAACGCAACTTTCAATATTTGCCACAACAAACATATAGAAAATCGCACTGCAGCTAAATTCTTACTAGATTTACCACTGTTTAGCAAAGAATTTCTGAGCAACTGACTGAGAAAACAGGCAATAGTTTAATATCCAAAACCAAATTTTGCATCCAGGAAAAAACTTACCATCACTTTGGTAGGTATCCTCCTACAGTACAATCACTCCAGCAACATTCCTCTTTTCCAAACATTTTTTTTCCAATTCTGTGTGTTATATCTTCATATATACCATTCTTTTGGAGCATAACCTAGATATCTTTTTATGCTAGCTAAATTTGCAGTTCATATATTCTTACTTCTACTTATCTTAAAACACTACTGTCTAGAGTGTTTCTTCATAGCTCAGTTGTTAAAGTGCTTGGCATTTTCTATGGTTGATGATTTGATTTGAGTTCTTGTTGTTTTACAGATAAATGCTCTGTGCATGGCATTTTATGCACGATCTGAAGAGGTTCGCCAGACTCATTCTGTTCACAAGCTTGCTCTGGTAGCTATGCTTCTGCTGTACTTCTCTTTTTATTTTTCTATTCTCCTTCCTTTTTGAAAGAACTTCTTTATTTTAAGGGTGGGTGTGAGACAATGTATACATAAATTCTTTCATTCTGAAGAATCTCGCCATCAGGGATGATACTAATCTTTAGTCCAGAGTATTGTTGAACTACTAACAGAATATTATCACATATGGTTGCTATATTGCCTTCTGCACATTGTTAGTGTGTATGTTTGCTTCTCCACATATATGATGCTACTGCAAAACTACGTATATATAGTCCTTTCTGTATGTGTATGACTGCCCTGCTAGAATTTGGGAACATCTGATATCATGTCCAAAAGGTCTAAACCAAACTTTTAAATTCAATTGGAATTTCCAGACAATCAATCGGCTCAACTACAAACACCATGAAGAGTTGAAAACCATAATTCAACCATTCTAATTGTTAATAACCTCCATTCCATCCTTTTCTCAGCTGATGTTTAGTCCACTTCTGTTTACTAAACATTGCATGATGGAGGTGGGTTCTACTGAACTCGCTTTAGCCATGCCCTAGTTAAGAGATTTATTAAACGCGCTAATATCCGTCTAATGACACCTTCTAGTATAACAACCACTGCTTTTTAACATTTCATCTTCACTCTCTGTTTTCCTTAAATTTGGTGGTGTTCTGATTGTTTTTGTTTTCAGTCCTGTCTTTTAATGTTCAAAGAAGGCAAAATTGAGGACCTGTTGTGTGTGCATGTGTGTGTGTGTGTGTGTGAGAGAGAGAGAGAGAGAGAGAGAGAGAGAGAGAGCGAGAGAGAGGGAGAATCTCCTGCTTGAATGTGATAAGTTATAACTGTAAGCCTTTTTCCCCGTCCCAACACATAAAAGGGAAAGTTGCACAATTTGGTAACATGTCTAAACAAATCCCCTTTTCCAACCAAAAATGGTGTTGAATATCATTTGGAAACTCGCAGTTTCCGCGAACTCTGCCAAAATTTTCTCAACAGTAACCATCTTCCCTTCCTAATGACCAGCTAACGGCCACATTAGCTGGTAAACCCAATGTACAACTAACGTTGCCATTTTTCTGTTTTCCTGAAATGCCATCAACACATATACAAAATAATTTGGCTAACAGCTCCTACTTCTCTGTGAAATATGATCTTGAATTCTGTTTGGAACACTTGCAGCTTTCCTAAATCTATGCTAAATAATTTCTAATGTAACCATCTCACTTATTTCTGGTAATCACCATTCCAGTAACACCATTTTTCATTTATGCTATTGCTAAATAACTTCTGAAACTCAAGGTTAGAACTCTTCCTATAGCTCAAGTCTTAGCTCTCTCATGTTCTAATCAGAAAAAAATGGCCTTTGGCTTTCATGCTTCATGAAGTCTACATCTTCCCAAAGATTATGTATATTAAGAGAAAAAACTATTAAAAAGTTGTATAATAAGAGAAAGAAATTCATCCTGTAATTTAACAAGGTGATATCTTACTCATTCTGAAGTTGGAAGTTAAAAACCATACTGTCAATAAAGGCTGTTAACTTTTAGAACATAAACAAATTATCCATTTAAAATAGAAGTAATGTAATGCATCCAACCAAAAGAATAGCACAGTGATTGTTGCTGAGGAAGAAGAAAAACAGGAGTGATCTGATACTGATTTGTTCTTTGTTTGTTAAGCTGTAAAACCAGTTATTTTTCCACAATTGTATTCCCAGGCAAGGGTATTAGAAGGGAATGATTGGGTACAAACAATGCTAACCTACCGGCTATTAGCTAAAACCTGTGTCAAGTGTTTAAGCTCTACTGATGGGATCCTTTGATTGTTCATTGTTGCAGGGGGTGCTTGCTCTGGAAGATGCACTGTCCAGAGGGTTACCAATTCAAAAAGAAATAGAAGTTCTTCACACTTCTCTTGAAGGGATAGATAACAACTCACTGCTGGATTTGGTTCTATCTTCTCTTCCAGAAGAAACGCAGAGATATGGTTCAGATACTGTGTTACAACTGAATCATAAGGCAAGCATCTGAAACACTGTAGAATTATGCTTTGTACTGTGATTTAGGGCTGAACATTTCCTTTGCTTATAGATCAGTTTCTTGCTCTGTTTGCGACCTATGTTTTACCGCTATTATAAAGCCTAGATGGGATATCCACTTAGTAACTTCTCTCTCCTTCACAAAAGAAAACGAAAAGGGATATTTTTCTCCTTTTTTCTATAGCCTTTCCATGTGATGCATTGCTGTTTCCTTTTCACTACGTTCTTACTACTACAGCTGGAGAAATCTTCGTTTCCCCGCTGCATTCATTTGTCTTCTGAATTTCATGCCAAGTTCGAAAAAGAAGAACCTGATACTGTAACTATCTCTCCGTGTGGTGAAATAAAATCCTTAGAAATGGAATGGTAGAGGAGATGATACATTGGTAAAGCAGTGATCCTGATTGCAAAGGAACAGGATAATTTAGTTTACAGTTTTTAAGTAGTGATGTTTTTTCTTCATTTATCTTTATTTGAAGTGTTTGAAGAGCTGTAACTCTGGTTCTTTTTGTTGTCCATCCAAAGATTAGTGTTATCCTGAGAACAGCTGTCAGGAAGACCTAATCTAATTTGGGACCTCCAAGTTATATTTATGTTCATTTTCTTCAGTTTCCAAGATTTAGAACTCCATGTAGGACTTGCACTAGTATGAACCTCTAGGAAGTTTCAATATGGAACTCCATGGACGGGACTGTATTGATGTTTTTGGTTAACTTCAATTCATTTCTAAAATATTCCAAGGATTGGATATTAGACGTTGAATTTTTTCAATACCAAATATATGGGTGATAGAGCTATGACAAAAATTTGCAACCAGTTTAGATCTGATAATTGTTTTGAAGGTGCCATGATTGGGTGTTGAGAATTATAATGCAAAGAGAACGAGTAAGGGCCACAAAAAAAACTAACATTCTGGATAGGGGCCAAATTTGATATCACACTGTCCTCGGGATGCAAGACTGACAAGACAGTGTGATGGTTCATAGAGTTGAATCATTTGAGAGGTACATGCCTTGCACAAATTTCTGGTTTGGGTCTATCTTGTTTCATCTTTGTGGTGATCGTGAAAAGTGTGGGTTTGTAACTTGGGGTAGGATCACTAATGTTTAAGCTCTAAGGTTTGGTTTGATCCTTTATTGCCATCTGCAATGCACATGCACTTCCTTGAGCTCGCAGAAAGGATAACTGCTACTCTGCTAAGGGATCCCATTGGCTGCCTTGCTAGGTCCTGTTACTCTCATAGTCTGAACAAAAATAGAACGGTAAGTAATGTCCACCTGGGCTCTAAAGCTTTTAAGCAACCCTGTTGGAGCTGATTCCATACATGTTGTAGGTGAAGATTCCTCTAGTTTCCCATGTGATTATCCAGTCTTCAATTTCCTTGGCAACATAGAGAGGAAGGCCTTCTCATTGTCAGTATTTGGAAACGTTAAAAGTCTGCCTACTTGCACATCAAGTATGCATTGAGTGTCTATAAAAGCCGAGTTTAACCTTCTGAGGCTCAAATGCATGATGTAGACGTAATGATATGCTCAGTCCATTAGGTACTTCATATCTGGCCTTAGACTGCTTCACTACAGTATATTTATTGTTGTCCTTCATGGTATATCAGAGTTTGAATCAGTTTATGCTTCAAGAATTCAAATCCTTACACTAGAATCATTGGACCATTGTGTAAGATCCATTTCTCTGGAAGAAAGACTATTTGTCAAAAAGTGGGATTCCACATGGTTTGTTATCAAATTTAAATCTAAAAAAATTCCCCAATTTTGAGAAAGCAGATGCTCTGCTATAAAAGAATTTCTTGTAATTTTAACTTTTAATTTCAAATTTGCTATTTTCCCTTTTCTACATTTAATATTTTTGGGCAAACTCAATGGCTCTTTTTCTGGTTCCTTATTTCCTGACCTGGTTAAATCGTCACTACCAGACAATTTGTAAGACTGATAGAAGAGTTTGGTAAAGTTACCAGATTCAAAAAAAAAAAAGATAGAAGATTTGGTCACTGTTAAAATTATCCCAGTTTTTAAATTTGCTTCTCTTGCGATCAAATATGTCAACAGTACTCGTTCCTTATGAATTGTGTGATTTCTGCTGCTAGGTATCTGAATTTGTTTTTTCTTTTGTTCCTTCTGCCTAAAGTCTATAGTCTTGTGTGTCTGTTGAGAGCAGGATTTCTTTATTGGAATTTGTAGCGCTTACATTGAAGTCTGCATATCTGATGCTGTACCTGGCAAAATCTGGATGGTTCTGTTTCTAATTACTTCTCATTTTAACAGTTCGATACATTAAAGGGGACACTTCGGCACTTTAGCCTGATTCCTCCAGGTGGTGGTGGGATATTGACACATTCTTTGGCTAGTGTTGCATCCTGGTTAAAGGTTTCTTTGCATTTACCCTTCTTTGAGTTAAACTATCTGATTATTGATGTAAAGTTTACTGAATTTGTATTTTCTTCCCCATAAGATAATTTTGTGTACTGATGTCAGGTTAGGGAGGCTGGCCAGTCTGGTGATGGAATTGAATCCCTCATAAATAAAGTTGAGAGTTTCTTGGCTCAGGGAAAACTATCAGAAGCTGCTGATGCCCTTGAGAAAGGTTTAAAGGACACTCATGCAGCAGCAGTCGTCGATGATTGGGTTAAGCGTGCTAGGAACAGAGCTATAACCGAGCAAGCACTAACCTTGCTGCAATCTTATGCCATCACTATTAGCACTTGAAACAGTGATCCATTATAGCAATCAAACGTCCAGTTTATCTGCTGCCTACAAAAATTGCTCAAGAATGGCTTTTTGGTGATTTAACATGTTGACATTTTCAATGCTTGCAACACTATCCCTTTTTTCATCTTGTTGCAATCCAAGTAGTTATGCCTTTCTTGATCCGTGGGAATAATTTCCATTGATAGATACATCACTATCGAGCAGGTTTGTTGTACAACGGGTTACTTCTGTTATTATTTCTTTCAGGTCAACCATGAATAGGACTCCAAGCTGGAGTACCCATTGCATTTTCTACTTTCCATGAACTAATCTTATTTGCATGTTTAGCATGTATAATAAAGGCAGCTCAGATGACTGGATAACTTAGTTGGTTAGTTTCCTAAACCAATTAAATTTGAAAGAGCTCAGCCAAGCATTGATAGGTTTTCATCTGATCGAGGGGATAAGTAGACATAATTCACCTTGAAACAGTTGAGGTTGAAATTTCTGTGGATACTTTGATTTATGTCTATCTTAACAATTATTGTTGAATTCATTATGGGATATGATCAAGAAATTGAAGTTTCTTTGGATACAGACGATTCGAAAACGATAGAGTTAAAAAGCAAAATGCTTCTTGTGCAAGTGTAAGTTTCTGGGCTTTCTTTCCAGTGTTTGTTCTTTCCTATATTTCGTTTTACTGTTCAGCCAAAATTTAGAAAAGAGATAAAGTTATTCTCCTAGGTGTAATTTTTTATCAATAGAGTGCAATAAAACAAAGTTAAAACCCCCAAAATTAATTATAATAGAGTGATACCATATGATTTGTGATCAAGACACATTACTTAATCGAGGGTTCATTCACCAATAAAGTCATACAGTTTATATATATATATATATATATATATATAGAGAGAGAGAGAGAGTGTATACACTTTTTCAAGTGATAACTACACTATGAAAGTATAATTAGTAAAAAAAGAACAAAAGTCATGGTCGATATGTCTCTCTCAATATGTATGGTGTTAGTTTGTGTATCGTGATCATGAAAAAAATAAAAGAAAAAGCACGTGTTATAAAATATTACAGCTAGTGTGGATGTTCACTACTCCAGTAATTAACTCACACATCTACAACCTCTCCCACGATCTTTCTCTATAACTCAGTTGGTTGATTATTTGAACTTTCATCTTAGCGGTGAGACTTCGATTTTCTCCACTTTGTAATCCCCTCTCGTGTTTCTCCTTCTCCGGCTCCTATTTTTTTTTAAAAAAAAATATTGAACATTTGACGTAAACATTCGGTGTGCTTCAATATTTATCGAGAGAAATTATCCAAATGGATTTACTAATTAATCCCTTCCTAACTCTATTTCGTGCACCCAAAAACAAAATAACCTTTCATTAATTTTTCATCTATCCTTCTTAAGATTATTATACTAAGTAATTGATTATTGTCCCCTTTTTCCAACTTATTTCCTAACATTAAATACAATTTGGCTTAAGAACTTTACAAACCAACGACTTTTTACCTCTTTTTTTTCCCACCCGATATCAGATATCGGCATTAAAATTCAATTAGACGTGGATTCGCGTATTGTAGGTATTTATATTGAGGTTCTATTAGATGTGGGTTTGCGTATTGCAAGATCATTTTTAGAGGCGGCTTTCCATTCTTATAAAAGATGACTCGTCGGGCGGTCGGAGCGGGACTTTTTGAAAAACATCCCACCACAACTCATATCGGTTAATTTTTGCATATATTAATACATATTAGTTAAGTCCTTTGGTTGTTAGCTTTGATTATCGATTAGGTTTAGTTGGATAGTCGTTTCAAGCCACAAAGACAAGCTAACTAATTATTTTTTTCTTATAAATAAATATAAGTTGGTTTGATGACTTTATTATTTTTCTAACTACTTGAAATATTTAAAAGAAAGAAAACAGATTAAAAGTATGTTTTATCACTTTGTTTAGTTATCTAATATGATAGTTAGTTACAAACTTTCCCTTTAAACTAATAAATCCATTTTTAACGAGGAGTTATCTTTCTTTGTATATGTCTTTTTTTTGGGGTTTCTAACTCGGCGTTTGGAGCCCGCATTATAGTCTTGATTAAATTTGGATCATGCACTGCATGATCCATTTCAATTTTTTATTCAATTCAAAATTCAAATTGAAATATGATACTTTTGTGATATCTCATAATTTTATATCGGAAACATAAGTCACGCTTCATTTTTAGAAAAACGAGCACCATCCTTTATTTTTAATAGATGATGAATAAAGAGCCAATGCAGAAGATTTTTTTTCTCTTTTCCTTCCTTATCATAAGATATTAGTTAGAAGTACCTAGGCTCTTAGTTTACATGGCGAGGGCAAAAATCCCTCGTTAGTAACGGTGAGCGAGAGCAGATTGGGGGTTTGAAGAAAAATAAAGGTGAAGAAGTGTTTAGCCACACTCTCTGCGGAATTTTATGAGGACAAAAATGAAATTTTATGACAATTTTTTTATGAATTTTATTTCCATCCGTTATATTTTTGGCTAAAAAAAATCTTTATTATTACGTTTTTTACTTAAAAATACTCTTTTGCTAACAAAATAACTCAAAAATATCCAAGGAGAATCAGCCCCCTTTGGTCATGATTCTCACGTGTAATGTAGTCAATCTTGAGCTTGATTTTCAACCCTTTTAATCATGCAAATCAACCACTTTTCACATGCAAATTAGCTTCTTTGGACACAATTTTCTGGTTTATTTTTAGATTTTTCTTTCACGATAAATAGAAGCCCAACAACAATAAATATGTGTAGCACTTAGCTTACTCGTCCACGATAAGAAGATAACGCCAACACTTAAAGATAAGTTTTCATAGTGGTTGTTAGAGTGTCTATATTGTATGAAATGGAATGTTGGCAATCAAAAACTCACATGCTTAGAAGCAGAGACGAACTCAAGATGTGAAGACGATGGGTGCACCATTAAAGATTAATGCATCTTAGTTAAAGCATGTCATCTAGTACTGATTCTTGTGATAATTTTATCAAACATAGAAATATAAAATTAATGTACTAACATATAAATATGAATTAAATGATTTTCTACATAAAGTTTGCTTTGGAGAGTGAAGTTATTGCACCATGAAGTCGCAAGTTCGAAACTAGCTAGCCTCCTTGTTTTATTCAATATTTTAAAGTTTTCAGATAAAAACGAAAAAAAAGAAACAACAAATGGGATTCAAAAACGAGGTCCCTCAGCTCGAAACGCAGATGTGCGCAACATTTAGAGCAGTGCACCCAATCAATTTTAGTGATTAAATTAGCCTAATAAAATATATGTCACATTTCAAGGTATATATATATATATATATATATATATATACATAATATTTTCTAAAGCTAACGGGTGCACGTGCACCCACGCATGAACACGTGGGTCCGCCTCTATTTAGAAGATGAAAGTTGCGGAGATGAGGATGTTGAGATAGAGGTGCAGGCATATTAGGAGAGATAAGATTAGGAATAAGGATATTTGCAACAAGATAGGAGAGGTCTCCATGGTGGACAAGATTAGGTAAGCGAGGTTGAGATGGTTTGAACATGTGAAAATAGGAGGGTAGAGTCATGCTGAAGAAGTCTTGGAGAGGTGATTAGACATGACATAACACATCTTGAGCTTACCGAGAGCATGACCTTAAATAAGAGAGTTTGGACGCTGTGAATTAGGATAAAATGTTAGTTGAATGTTATCTCGATTTCCTGCGGGATACACTTGGTGGTCGTACTTGAACCTTCTTTCTTACCAGTGGTACTAGCAATATTCACATAGTTTCTTGTTCTTCGATTTGAATTATCACCTGTGTTTTTTGTACTTTAGTTATCACATTATTTTGTTGTCATTGTTGTTCTTTCCTCTATATATTGTGTATTGCTCTCCATGTCACATTATTTTGTTTTCGTTATTGATCTCATTTTTATATTTTTCTCAGACTGTTTGGAAGTGCTAATTAACTAAATATCTATCTCTACGAGGTAGGAATAAGATCTACATATACTCTACATATCCTTTGCAGATTCTATTTATGAAATTACACATATGTTGTTAGAATTACACATATGTTGTTATTTTCTGTTGATCTAATCTAATTTCTTAAAAGATTGTTTTATTTTCCAAAAACAAATTTGCAATTTCCAGTAGATATATCTTTTTTTTTTAATTAAGTTTTATTTTATTTGACAATGTTGCACTGAATCATTTTATATGAATTGAAAATTTAATGAACGTAAACAGTAACCTAACGAATAAAACTGATAGTAAACGACTTTTAATGCGTAATTTTAGTTCTCTCTTCTCCATAAAAATTGTTGTGGCTAAAGGAATTTAAGTTACTTGTGTATTCTTAGGTGGATGAAATTCATTAAAAATTGCAAATTAAGCAAGAAAAATGTAGATTAAAAACCCAAATCACTATTTATTTTTATTATTTTCTATTTGATGTTTCATAATTGTATTGAATTTTGACTATATTCAAATTCGTGACACCTAAAACCTCACTCGGAAGGAAACGCTCCTTATCAAGATTTTTTTTCATATTCCGTCCCAGAGTTCAAATATGAAATCTCTAATTAAGAAAAAAATAGTGTCATCTATTATACCACGTCTTTTGATATATCAAATCACTATTACTACATTCCAATTGACCAGAAAGTGATGTGGTGATTGAAATCTCAAACTATACGTGACACATGACTAATCAACTTTTTATTTATTTATTTTGGAACAAATGAATTTTCATATCTACTAAAAAAAAAAAAAGACCCCACAGAAATTGTGCTTTCACATTACTACTCAGCTAATGATTTCAATAGCTTATTTATTTGGCATAGATTTTCAGTCATTCAAATTAGAGGGGTTAAAAAATGGGACCGTTCAATCGTTTATTTTATAAAAATAACATTTTTGGATTATAATAATTTTTTATTATTTTAATATGATATAAATAAAATTAGATTTTTTAAAATTTTATTAGTTGAAAAAGTATAAGTTTATATAAGAATCTATAATTCTATTAAAATAAACCTAATAATCAATTTGATATAATTTAATTCGGTAATTTTTTGGAAAGTCATTGCCATGCCTAGCTCGAATGATTGTGTTCCGATTGAGCATCGAAAAACATAATGAAGTATTTCTATTAGACAGTTTCAATAAAAATTAATTGTGCGAATTTCTCAAGCGCTCATTATTTTGAACCTGGTATATATATGAGACTCATTGGTTCTTTTGTCTATTGGTGAGAAATGTTAAATTAATTTAACCACTGAAAAAACATTTATCCTAATAAAACTTATGTACAAAAATTATTCCCCAAATTGCATGTGGAGTGTTTTATTGATTAAGTTGCTATTCTAATTATAATTATTAATCATGTGGGCATTCTAGAGTACACTGTTTTTTTGTTTTTTTATTTATTTATTTCTTATTCGGTGTTCGAAGTTCATATCGAAGTCCTGATTAAATTCGAATCGCACACTATAGGGTTCATTTGGAAGTGACGCTCTCAACATAATTTTCTTCATATTCAAAGCTCGAACCCGAAACTTCTAATTAAGGATGAAACAGTCCACCAGGACCATGTTGGTCAAAGTATAGTTACATGCATAAGAGAACATGCAATTCAATTAAATTATGTATTAAATAATAGAAGTATCCTTATTAGGTGTATCTTTCTGTCTTTTTTTGTTCCAATTAAAAAAACACAAAAGATATGTAGTGGATTATATTATTTTGTGCCAACCCATAGAAATCAGAAAGTAACAAAAATAAAATAGAGAGGCTTGAGCCAGCTTGTAATTCAGCTGCCTTTGGCTGAAGCTGTATAGTTACCTCTCTTGCTTTCTTATTTTGTTTTACTAAAAAAAATATTGTACTCATTGTTCATAAACTGGTGTTGTCACATTAAAAACTACAGACTAAATTACTTCTGTTTTGTGGGAATTTCAAAAGTGTCCAATGATATTAAATTTTATGTGTGCAATGTTAACTTACATTTTTTTTTTAAATAACATATTCGAGAATATGTAATCTTCTAATCATGAAATGATTATTATTTTATATTTAAGATTGTGACTCAGTGAACAAAGAAGTGAGTGAGAATAATGAAATTTCAAAATAAATTTTCAATAAAAAGCAACATATTAGGTAATTTCTTTTCATATGTTCAAGCGACCCTTAGCTCCATCATTAAGTGAGAATCTATATACAATATAAATGTCGATATAGCTAAGATGATGTGGCATCTTTCTATGGTCAAAAAAAAATATTTCTCTTTTTTTTTAAAAAATTTCTTTCAATTATTTTATTATAATAAAATTATCTCCTTGATTCATTCAATTACACATATTCTACTCTTAACTAACACTCCCTCCATTCCTATTTGCCATCATTTTAGGTTTCCACGCTCTTTGAGAAACTAGATAAGTTTATCATTATACTCTAATTTAATATTTTTTTGAAGTCAAGTTTTCAATAAATCAACATGAATTATTTACTTTGATTAACTAATTTGACCAATAAACATGAATTAATTACTTAGTTTTTTTTTTATGTTGGGCAAATTTATACTTTCAAGTCTAATAACTTTCAAAGGATAAAATAGAAAGAATAATGTCACTTATGCATTAGTCTTGTGAAATGACAAATACATGACTATCTAATTTTAGTAAGGACGACATATAAAGAAAAATGGAAGGAGTATTAGTAATTTCATTACTCCCTCATCTCTTTTTCTTTTTTTGACTTTTTTGATTTTTTCTCATTTTTTTCAGTTATTTTTTTTCCCTCTCATTTCATCATAATCCTCAATTATTTGATGTACAAATTTATGACATTTAAAAATCACACTTATAAAAAAATATTTTGACTATATATGACTATTATTCTATTTTCATTTCTCTTTATTCTTACCTTTTATCTTTTTGGATAAAAATTTATTTGATGTTGCAAATTATCATAGAGATATTTATAATGAAAATTGTTAGATATATTGCATATTTCGATTTTATAAGGTAAAATGATTTGATATACTTGATATGATTATAAAAAAAAATTATGTTGCAACTATATATTTAATATTATTTATTTGGGTTCATCATGATATGAATCATGAATTATTATTTTTAAATGATTTATTGTTTTCTCTTTACTTCATTGTGTAGTTTTGAGAGAATTTGATTACAGAAGAAAGGGTGGAAAGTGACGAAGAAAGAGATGTAGAAATAGAAACTGCTTCCGAAATGAAGGGGTATGATGATAATAGAGTTGTTATTTCCTCTCTAACTCATACTTCAGTATTTTAAAAAAAATATTATTTCTTAATTAATTTTTTTATTGGCAAGATTAACTTATTCTAGTTTCAGGTCTGAATAATTTTAAAAAACAGAAGCTAAAAAGTAAGTCAATATATACAAACATGCTAATCAAGAAAGTGTGTATATATTGTTTGTAATCATGTAAATCAGTTTTTAATAAGCATATACTATATCAAAAATGATTTATAGCGACAATTAATTAATGACAATAGCTCAATTGCCGCTAAATATGTATTTTTAGCGGCAATTAGCACTCTTTGCATATGTCCCTAAAGCCTTTAGCGACATTGGATCTAATGACACTTAATTAATGTCGGTAAAGACTTTAGCACTCTTTGCATATGTCCCTAAAGCCTTTAGCGACATTGAATCTAATGGCACTTAACTAATGTCGGTAAAGACTTTAGCACTCTTTATTAATGTGTCTATTTATTGCCGCTAAAAGTTGTTTTTGTTGTAGTGATAATGATAGAACATGAGAATGTAAAATTAATTTCTAATGGAAAAAGACTCAAATATGCCATCAAACTTTGAGAAAAAACCTTATTTATATACCATACTTTTAAAGTTTAGTTCATCTATGCCATTTTCGTTTGAGAAAAGGCTCATCCATGCCATTGTCTGTTTACTGAAATGACATAAATGAACCAAACTTTTAAGTGGATGACATAGATGAGCCTTTTCTCAAAGTTTGATGGCATATTTGAGCCTTTTTTCTTTTTAAAAAACGTTTTAATTAATGACGTGACCGAATCATAATTGACCACATATGAAAAATAATTTTATAAAATCGAAACTTTTTTCAGTTTACAAATAATGACATGGATGAACCTTTTTCTCAAACGAAAATGACATAGATGAGCCAAACTTTTAACGAATAACATAGATAAACCTTTTCATAAAGTTTGATGACATATATAAGCCTTTTCTCATTTCTAATATTCAAAATATAGTTTAATTCATAGAAAAATAGTGTATTAATATATAACTTTGTCGTCTTCAAGTTTTTAATTCTTTGCTATTGTTAGAAGTTCTCAAGTTTTTTTTCCAAAATTTTAAAATTATTGTAGAGAATAGTAGAAGAAAAGGATAATCGGGAAACATTCTGCTAGCCCAAGATCGTTAACTAAGATTGTAAGACTCAACTAAAGAAGAGGAAGCTAGAAAGGAGAACTTGTTTATGGAAGAAGACTCTTGAATTATCTTTGTTTTTGGGTTTCTTACAAATGCCTAATGTCACCCCTATTTATACTTGTATAGGGATGCTTCTAGACATTATTCTAGATACATCTACAAGAAATATCTAGATATCCTTATCTTCTAACTATGTAACAAGAATCTAGATATTTCTATACTTTATTATAAATATCTAATTCTCTAGAATATCTAGATATTTCTTCAAGGCAACTTCTCTAGAATATCTAGATATTTCTTTAAGATAATTATTCCAGATACTACACTAGACTATTCTAGAAACTATACTAGAAAAATCTATGATATTCCAAAAATTAACTTTATTATTTTTCACACCCCCCCTTAAATTATTTTTTGGAAACTACCCCACACTTGTTGTGGAAGAACTCAAACGAAGTTTTGAGTCACGTCTTGGTGAAAATCTCGGCAGTTTCTTCCGAACTCTTCTTACTTCTTCAAATGATAAAAATTCTTCATCGTCAGTTGATCCATGTAGATTATCTCCTTGTTGAGTTCTGCGACTCCCCCTTTCTCTTAACTTCTCGACAATTATATTATCCAGAGAAACACTATCAATTTCCTGTGAAGTCTCAACACCAACATAGAATCCACTGCAATATTCTCTTATCATCTCATCGATAGATTTTTTGGCAGCTTCAAAACTTTCAAAAATCATATCATTTGTCTTTAAGACTTCAATATCAGCTTCTTCCTCTATTTGATCTCTACTTTCTCCATCTGCTTTCAGAATTTGCTCTGAGTCATTAGTTGACTTTGATATTGCAGATGATTGACCATATACTTTTTCTTCTAATACATCTCCCTCAATGCTTTCTTTGTAAAGGTCTCCACTAGCACATGTAGTTTCAGATATTGCCTATTCAAGATCTTCTTCTTTGATTTCTTCAATAGCAGCTACCTTGTCACCAATGGGAACATCCTTAAAAAAAAATTGCTTCATGCCGACAACATCAGTTTCTTGCTTCTCCACGTGATCAGCTATAATATATTCTAGATCCTCAATCCAGTCTCTTTCAAGATTGATGGAAATCATGGCATCTATTGCTCAAGCCTCAACTACTAAACACTTTTCCCACTCTTCTTCTTCTTCAACAAATTTTTGAGCCATATTTCTCTCCTTGGCTCGGCAATATCTTTTTATGTGTCCTACTTCACCACAACGATAACATCTGAAAGGCTTCTTATCAGAATAGTTAGAAAGTTCTTCCTTCTTTCCAAGCAAGCTTGAATCACCTGAGGATCGAGAGTGTGACATATCTCTTGATTTTCCTTTGAAGTTTCTCTTGTCGGCTATAAGAGCATCTCTTTCTCCATATTTGACAAACACGCTAGCCAACTGCTTGGCTAGTAATTTCTGTGACGACAACAAATTTTCAAATTCCTCCAAGAATGGATGTTGATCCCATCCTTGAATCGACGTCACAAATGGAATATATTCAGGTTTCAAACCACGAATGACAATTCATCTTGTAACACCCCGAATTTTTTTTGAGGTAATACTTGAACCATCCTTCGTAGTGAGTAAGTTTTTACCAAGGAATTTAAATTTTTTCTAAGTGTTAAGGTCACTAGATGTAGCACCTTGATTTCCAAAAAGAACTAGAGAGAATTCATTGAAGTCATTCCTAAGTTCTTCTAAGATTTGGGTCAACTTCAAACGACCATAACTCTTAATGCAGGATAATTTAGGTAGGCTACAAGATAGATAATGAAAGGTCTTTGAATTATCTTTCCAACGCCTCTGAATTTGCTAAGTTTCGAGGTCGGATGAGTGAGATATACCCTTTTGAAGTCAAGCTGTCCAATTAAGGAAAGTCATCCGAAAATTGTAAGGGGTATTTTGGTCTTTTTCTTACCCAAGAAGATTTAATTCATTTTTAGTAAGGTTTTAAGGGTCTAATCCTATTAGGTTCAGTTTTATAATCTTAATTTACGCCTAGAATTTTAGTTGAGAGTTCAAGAAGAGAAAAGAAGAGAAAAGAGGAGAAAATAGGAAAAGATCAAGGCGTTCGTCGAGGTTCTTGAGTTTTGTTGTGGATTTTCGCCATGGGTTTGATCCCTAAGAGGTATGTAAGCTTTCATAGTGTTGGATTTGTTCACCCACACGCCAATCATGTTAATTTCAGCATTAAATTCGGTCTAGAAAGATGAAGGTTTGATGTTCTTGAATTGTGTTCTTGAAATTGGTTTTCGTTCTTGAGTTTAGATGAGATTAATGAGTTCTTGAGGAAATCGTGTCGATTTTAGAGTTGTGTTTGATTAGATTTTTATGTACATATACTGGGTATCTAAATCTAAAGAGGAATTGAGAAAAAGAATCGAATTTAAGTGAATTGGGATTAGAAAATGAAGACCCGCCTTTTAGAGTTGTGTTTGATTAGATTTTTGACCCGCCTCCCCTTTTCACAGAATTTTTCTCCGCATCGCGGACCCCTCTGCCTCAAAATTTATTTTGTGACCAAATAATAAAATGCATCTCCGCGTCGCGGACTTGCTTCCAGACAATGATTTCTTGATCGTTTCTCAGGTTTAACTATCTAAAAGCACTCCTAATCATCATGATACCTTTCCTATCATAAATCATAACCTTGAATTCATAATTCAAATTCAAGGTAGAGTTAAGAGTCAAGTCTTGAGAGTTCTTTCGAGTCTTTTAAGAAAGTCCCTTTGAATCTTTTGAGGAGTCTTCTATAAATTCAAATAACTTGTTTCAAGACTCGAGCAAGTGAGCATAAGAATGAGGAGAATGTATTCATGAGTCTACTTTACTATCACCGAGATCCTTCATATTATGAACCATAACTCTTGAATCCATAATTCACATTCAAGGGAGAGTTAAGAGTAGAGTTCAAGAAAGTCTTTGAGTTCAATTGTGGATCCTTTGAGATCAACTATCGATTTGAGCTAAGTTTTGAGGAAGTAAGTATGAGAATGAGAAGAGTTATATACATGAGTTCCATATTGTTAGTTAGACCCCCCGAGTTGAGTCGTTCATGCCCATAAATTCCTCACGAACTTCATAAACTGAGCATCTTTGAGAGAAGTAGTATCTTCAAGTTCTAAGTCTTGAGTATCGAGTTCCTAACCCTTTCGAGATTATATTCCTAATCATGAAATACTACATATTACCCATGAAGTCCATGAGTTGTTCATGCCCATAATTCCGCATGAACCCTATAAGTCGAGTAGTCTTGAGACGAGAAGTATCTTTGAAGTCCTTGAGTTGGGATTGCTCATGCCCATAATTCCGCATGAACCCTCTGAGTTGAGTGTTCTTGAAACGAGTATTACCATTGAAGTTCTTGAGTTCTGAGTTGTTGAGTCTCGAGTATTGAGTTCTATGTATGGTTATTGAAAACCTTGAATTGAGTCGTTCACGTCCATAATTCGGCATGAACTTTATTTTGAGAATTTTTTTACAAATTTTTCTAAACTTGTTTTAAGACTGAGCACTTGAGTTGAGAAAAAGCAAGAGTTGAGTTCAATTTCTTCAAAATGATTATATGAGAACTAAGTATTCCCAAAGAGTAAATGTTTTCACATTTAAACAAGAGAGGAAACACCGATTTCCAAGAGAGCTTTTAAGCTAGTTTTTGAGTAATAATCTCAAACCACAGAAAGAGTTATGTTTTTAAACATATGAGCTAGTTATATTTTGGGAGTAGTATTGAGCACCGATATGGGGACGAGTTCAGATAACTCAAGTCTCCATTAACCATGTAGCCAACGTGGGTAGAAAGGGTCATACTTTTTAGATGATTCCTTAATGCTTTTTAGCATAGACTAGTGGATCCACTTAGTTGAGGCGTTC
>JAJONR010009491.1:0-13523 GCA_029582245.1 Solanum etuberosum
TAATAAAAACAAAGTTGAGTCCAAGCCCAAACCCCCAACAGTCTCTTCTATTCCCCCTAACTCCCCCCCCCCCCCCCCCATATAAATATATACCCCTCCTCTCCCCAAAAGATGAACATGAGAGTAACAAAAATGCAAAATTATTTATAAGAATGTCAAGTGAACAAAATCTCTATGTGATAGACGAGTGTATTTTCCACTCTTAGGACGATATCTTCTAGGGTAAAGATTATCAAAAAGCTAAATTTAGAGAGGTAATTAAAATTACTAATAATTTAAGGGTTTGTAAATAAAACACACCATGTTTGGGGGTTTTATGCCTAGAAAAAATATCATGATGAGGATTTGTGATTTATCAATATATTTTCTTATTAGTATAGATAATAAATGCACCAGTGCCACATAGGGAAGTAAAGTAAAAGAGACAATATATTTTACAATACTTTCAAAATAAGAATAAAAGCAAAGTTGACTCCAAACCCAACCCCTATCTCTTCTATTCCCCCCTATATATATACTCCTCTCCCCAAAATGATGAACATGAATGTAACAAAAATACAAGGACAAAATCAGCAACAACAGGGTTCTATTACAATCTCGACAATTTGCCAAACACATGTTTTTCCTACAAAAGTGTCGTAGGTTGATTCAACACATTTCAAGCAATTGCCTTCCTCTCCAACTTTGTCTAGCAGATTTCAGCCACAACCCCCTAGGCATTTGCTTGATCAAGTTGGAGATGAAGAAAATTTCTTAACATGTGTTGAATCAACATGAGACGCTTTTGTAGGAAAGGAGAATCAAGAATCATCTTACCAAAAAGGAAAAAGATGCCATTTTGTCTCTTGGTATTTCCAGATAACTGGCTAATTTAAAAATTTTAATCATGCACTTGCTTTATCTTTTTAATCCTTCATCACTAAAAATAATTCATGTTTTCTTGTTCTTTGTTTGACCTTTTGTTTATGTCGTATGATCTATGATTGAATTCATGAGTCATGCGCGGCATGAAGAAGGTAAATTAAGAAATGAGAAGGGTTGTCATTTTTGTTTTTTACTCTTATACCCACCCTCTAGTTTTCTTAGTTTTCATTTCGTTTCCAAACCTGGATTATATCAATGCAACATTTTATATATAAGATACGTGATACCACAAGTTCTTGATATTAAAATAATACTCCTTTTGTTTTAATTTTTTAGCTCACTTTTTTTGCCCGTTTTTAAAATGTCTCTTTCTTTTATTTGCAACTTTTAATTTTCAGCTTCAATATGAAATGTTTATGTTACATGATTACCAAAACTTTTGGTAAATTTAACATATCTCTACTAAAAGACCATAAGATTAAAATGTCTTATTTAACTTTTAAAACATCATATCAAGTAAAAATTAGACAAATCAATAATAACGAAGATAGTACTAATGTTAGAAATTACCTCTGACCAAATATGAGATATATAGATTTAATCTCAAAATATATACTAGGATAAACAAGCTAATACCTTGAATCAATCGGCACCTTAGAGGATTTATTTTTATACTTTAGTTTAATTAATAGCCACCTTCATTATAATATTTTGTTAATTTTAACCATGAATTTTAAACGGACCTGGTCCCTACACGGACCATCTAGGATGTCGTGAAAGGTCCATGCTACATTTTGGATTCCTGGACTTGCCCAAATTTCTCCTTTTAGCCCTTTCTGGAAGTCTGAGGTGTTACAGTTTTAGGGGATGATTTTAGGCCTAAGTCAGGTCTTTGTTGAATTTTCTGAAGTCTTGAGCTTGTTTTAGCGTTTTTAGGTGTTATGTTAGTTTCTTGTGACTTTCATGAATGTAGGATCAAGGAGACCTCAAATTCATGTTTCAATGGCTCTATTGTGTTCAGAATGTCTAGTATTGTCAATTTGCATATATGATTTGTGTGTACGGGGTTCCAAATGAATTCTGATGGTTGTTTCGATGTTTTAAAGTTGGTTGTGTTTGTTGGTGTCTGCATGCCTCGCTTTTGCGAAGGCCAGTCGCTTAAGCGACCTTCACAGATTCAAGGAATAATTTGCTTTAGAAGACTTCGCAAAAGGAATAGGGCTTCGCTTTTGTTAGAGGCGCCTTTTTCGCGGGGTTCGCTTTTGTGAAACTGGGTTGCTTTTGCGACATCATAGAGGGGTTTAAGCCCCATTTCCATTGTTGAGCTTGATAAAATCCTTGAAGACGATTTTGAAGTGATTTCTTATGCTAATTATTTTGGGTAAGCTTTTCTGATCCTAAAACTTCATTTCCCTTTGATTATATATGGATTTTAGCATCAAAACTAGGGATGTTGATTGACAAATGACAAGGTTTTTCAAGAATTTAAGTCCTAGACTAAAATGGAGATTGTATGAACTGATTTTAGTTCCTTTTTCGAAATGATTTTGTTTAATGAGTTCCAAAGGCCTTAGTTAACATTTTCAAGTATTGATTTTGGATTCAAACCTCATTTTCAGAATCGAGTTTTGAGTTGATTGACCTATTTTTCAAAGTATATGATGTGGGTATTCTTGTTTCCGGAAACTTATTGTCAATACTTAATTGAAATAGATTATGTGGCTTTGGATGTTGGTCGGAAAAGGAAGACTCAAGTCTTGGAGTGTCGAGTTGATTGAATTAAGGAAAATGATCTCCTGAACCTTGTAAATCTAGTAGAATGTTGTGCATTTTCCTTCATTGTGTGTTTGTTGGGGAGTAATGGGAAAGAGGTGAATGGTTCATTATTCCATTTGATCAATCTTAATGAATAAAAAGGGGATTAATGAAAAAGTATCATGTTGATCTTAATGCTTTGTCAATTACCTTGTTGTGGCCTCTATTTGTTTGATTGATGAAATGCTTTGATGGAATGAAAGTGGATTTGAATTGCTTGAATTGGTGTCTAAATCAATTTTAGACACTAATACAATTTGATCCGCTCTTCATAGACAAACTTGGGATTTGCGATCCCAGGTAAGATCGGTTCATTATGGTGTGAAATTGCTTATGTGCATTGAATGTTCTACATCATGATGAAACATGTGAAATAAAGCCAATGGGAAATGGTTTTGCCTATTGATATGATATAAAGCTAAAGGAAAATGGTTTCGGCTAGTGAAATTATACAAAGCCGAAGGGAAATGATCCCGGCTAGTGAAATTATACAAAGCCGACGAAAAATGATCCCGGCTAGTGATATGATATAAAGCTGAAGGGAAATGGTTCCGGACAGTGATGTGATATAAAGCCAATGAAAAATGGTTACGGCTAGTGATATTGTGCTGAAAGGAAATGATTCCAGAAAGAGTTGAGTATTGTGATTTAATGTATTTTGAAACTTATGATTGATCTACTTGTACTTGTGATTGGTCTACTGGTTACTTGAGATTCACTTACTTGATACGTTTCAATCATTGAACTGTGATTATTGAACTGTGTGGTTAAGCCTTGTGAGCTGGGTTTTATGAAATTGTTAGGTTGGGCTGATTTCTATGCAGGTTGTGGTTTGAGGTGGTTCGGTTGGGATGAAAGGAGTATTCAATTTCTATCTAGTTTTCTTTGTTTATTAGGTTGCTTGTTGAGTATCGTGTTGTTTGGTACTCACTCCTTGCTTCTACACTTGTATAGGTTCTGAGCTCAGTACTGTGTGATTTCTCTTATCTCCTATTTTTGAGGCTTGTCAAAGGACTATTGAGAGGTAGCTACTTGTCATACTGGCGGGCCCTCTTTTTTCTTTATGTTATGTTTTGTTCTATTTGAGAAACAACGACATTGAGACTTGTAATTATCTTTCAATCCGCACTTTATGTAATCAGTGACTTGTACACATGACAACCAGATTTTGGGGTGTTAATAAAATGAATAATTTTTCCATTTTTATCTTGTTCTTATTTTCTCTTTCCGAATTTCTTTCATTTCTTTGGGTGGAGGCTGACTTGTCTTGGTGGGATTAGACAAGTGTCATCATGTCCATTTTTGGGTCGTGACATGCATAGTGCCACATAAAGAAATCAAGTAAAACAGACAATATAATTTCTAATACATCCAAAATAAGAATAAAAGTAAAGTTGATTCCAAACCCTACACATGCCTCTTCTACTCCCCCCACCCCCATATATATACTCCTCGTCTCCCCAAAATGATGAACATGAATGTAAAAAAATGTAAAATCATTTCTAAAAATTTCAAGTGATCAAAATCTCTACGTGACATGTGAGTGTATTTCACACTCTTAGGACAATATCTTATAGGGTAAAGACTATCAAATAACCAAATTTAGAGAGGTACCTAAACTTACTAATATTTTAAGGGGTTCTGAATAAAATACGCTAAGTTTAGGGGTTTTATGCCAAGAAAAATTATCATGATTAGGATTTCTGATAAATCAATATATTTTCTTCTTATTAGGATAACTAATAAATGCACCAACACAATATAAAGAAATAAAGTAAAATAGAGTATATATTTTCAAACACATCCAAAAAAAGAATAAAAGCAATGTTGACTCTCAACCCAACCCCTCCCACTTCTACTCTCCCTATATATACTCCTCCTCTATCCAAAATGATGAACATGAATGTAACAAATATGCAAGGACAAAATCAGCAAGATGGTATGTTGATATACCAATGTGTCTGTTGTGAAAAAGAGTTTTTTTTCAAGCAAAGCAATAGCATCTCATACAAGGAGGCACTTCAAGGATGGTTGGATTAAAGGGACCTCCCATAGAAAGCTTTTTGTGCCATTTACAAATTTCCAACAACAACAACAGGGTTCTACTACAATCTCATCAATTGCAAAACAACAACAACAACATGCTTTTCCTACAAAAGCATCTCATGTTGTTTCAACAAATGTTAAGCAATTGCCTTCATCTCCAACTTTGTCTAGAAGATTTCAGACACAACACTCTAGGCATCGTTTAAGGATTTATGATCCAAAATCTTTAGCTAGATCCAAGGCTCATCTTACAAAAAAGGAAAAAGATGCCATTTTGACCCTTCTTGATATATATTTCTAGGTAACAGGTTGATTCAAAAATTTAAACATGCACTTGATTTATCTTTTTAATTCCTTCATCACTAAAATGAATTCATGTTTTTCTTGTTCTTTGTTTGACCTTTCCTTCTGTCGTATAATCTATGATTGAATTCATGAATCATGCGCGGTGCGAAAAAGGTAAATTAAGAGAGGAGGAGGGTTGTCACCCTTGGTTTTTACTCTTATACCTAACCTCTAGTTTTGTTAATTGTTATTTTCTTTCCAAACCTAGAGTATATCAATGCAACCTTTTATTATATATGAGATAAGTGACACTACAAGTTTTTAATATATGAATAATACTCCTTTTGTTTTAATTTTTTATTATCTCACTTTTCTTTTTAACCTGTTTAAAAAATGTCTCTTTCATTTTTTTGCAACTCTTAAATTTCGATTTCCACATGAAATATTTATGACATAAGATTATTTAACTGTTAAAACATCATGTCAAGTCAAAATCAGACAAATAAATTGAAACGAAAATTCTAATATAACAATACAAAAAGTTTCTCAAATTCTATGGTTACCACGAATCCTAATCAATTTTTATTCCATTAAATATATCAATCTTTTATAGCCATGGATCTTTTCAGCTAATTAAGAAATTGGAAATATTTTTGGAAAGAAATTACTTTGATTATTGATAAGAGTATTACATTGTTACAGGGAAAAGAATCAAGCAAGAAAAAAACTGAGGTTGAGGTAACTCAACAAGGATTCAGAAGAAGCACCCGCGTTTGGAAATACCAACAATATGTGATCATATGATTAAAACATATGATATTATTTTTGGGTTTAGTTATTTTTACTGAAGATGTTTAGTTATTTTTACTGAAGATGTTTAGTTTACTATGACATGTATTATCATAACTATGGAAGTGTTATATTAATTGGATGATGTGATTAGCTTTTTTTAGATCATCTAGGATTAGTGTAAACCAAGGTTTCATCAGTTTATACCCTATGTTATTAATTATAGGGAATTGGGAAAATTATAATTATATTTATGTAATCTAAACTAAGCCATTAGCATTCAAAATAGTTAAACCAATACATCCAATTCATCACCCTTTCTTTCTTCTGACAAATAAAAAAATATATTTTCTTACAAACTTTCATACATGAATTACGGGTTGGAGATACAATCATGCGATATGGTAAAGGATAAAATATGACTATTAAATAGTAAGTAAAGATAAAATGAGAAAAAAAAGTGTTGCAGTTAAACTAAATCGATCATTACACAAAATAATACTTTTTGGCGTAACCTAATAATTGATTTAACTCAATGAAACAATAAAATTTAAGTAATAATCAAAATAAATAATGTACTAAAACTTACAACACAATAAAATATTGAGATTAAAATAATATATAGGGCATCATACGGAAATGAATATTGCAAATCATGAAGATTAATTGGATGACAAAGAAAAATATAGTAAAAGAAAGAAATATTTTAATATGGTTCGACCAATTGGCCAACATAAAATAAAACTTTAAGAAAGCATAAAATCTATTGAGACAATAATCTTCTCTAAACAAGACTCTTTAGAAAACAATTTAATAACACTGAATCTCCCCATGGTCTTTATTCAGCTAACATGCATATGAATTTCGAAAATAAGGAGAACTGAGTAAGATCTCATACATCACTATTTAAACCATAAAATAATATTAAAAGAATATAAAAAAGAAAATGGGTTAATCCTGAAGGCTGGTGCTCACCCCCCAAAAGATGCAAAAAAATGTAGGATTATAAATCAGGGACCGCATCTCATGCTAGGATCTGCATAATAAAAGATGTAGAAAATGTAGGGTGAGTACAAACCGGTAGTACTTAATAGTTATTATAGGTCGATTGATTATAAGCATTACTATATCGAATAAAAAGTAATAAAATTTAACACTCCTTCAAAAAAGTCTTGTAATGACCCTTAAAGTCATTTGCTTGCTTTATTGTTTTATTATAGTTTTTCCCCTTCCCATAGCTTTTACGTTGTTGATTTGATGTGTTGGGAGGGGCAGTGTAATAGTGTCAACCCTTTCTGATCTAGCACACTTAGCAGTCTAGCAACCTTAGACTCAACCCTATTAATTTTCCCTCAATCAAGGTCAACACAGAAACCTTAGGGGTTTTATGCATAAAAATTATCCTAATGAAGATTTGTTATTTATCTATCTAGAATTTGGGTCAGAATCATAAGAGAGATTTTGAGGTTTCTTTGGGACTCAATGGGTGAAGAGAAACCCATTGATGAATTTTCCACATACCTTGATGAAACCCAAGATTGAAATCTGGAATGGAGACTTGAACTTGAAGAACCCTAGAATCACCTTGAGGGAACCTTAGAGAAGAAAACTTGAGAGCTTTTCAAGGTTGAGAGTGAATGGTGAGGGTTTGAGCCTTAGAAACAGTTATAGGTCGTAGGCATAGGCTTAAAATGACGTAGTTTAGGACTTAAAAGGGTATGAAAAGACCCAATTTACCTAATTTACCCAAGGCAAAACCACCGCAACCAATTCCAAATCATGAGTCGGGTAGTTATTTTCATGAACTTTAAGTTGCCTTAATGTGTACACAAATACCTTACCGTGCTCTATAAAAACACAACCAAGCCCAATTCTTGAAGCATCACAATATAAAATGAATCCATCGGAACATTCTGATAAAGTCAAGACTGGGGCTCAAGTGAGCCAATTCTTCAACTCTTGATAACTCTTTTCAAAAGCCTCACACCATTGGATTTTTATCTTCTTCTAGGTCAAAGTAGTCAAAGGCAAAGAAATCGAGGAAAACCCTTCCACAAACCTTCTATAGTAACCATCTAAACCTAAGAAACTTTGAATATCTTAAGGAGAAAGAGGTATAGGACAATTCTTAACTGCCTTAGTCTTCTAAGGATCAACTTAAATACCTTCTCCTGAAACAATATGACTAAGGAATGCAACCGACCTTAGCCAAAACTCACACTTGCTAAACTTAGCAAACAACTGACCATCCTTGAGAACTTGCAAGACAATCCTCAAATGATCGACATGTTTATCCTTAATCCGAGAATAGATCAAGATGTCATCGATGAATACAATCACGAACATATCTAAGTATTTCTTGAACACCATGTTAATCAAATCCTTAAAATCTGCAGGAGCATTTATTAGTCTAAACGACATAACTAAGAATTCATAGTGACCATACCGAGTTTTAAAATACTTCTTCAGAATGTCACACATCCTCATATTCAACTGATGAAAACGTTATCAAAGATCAATCTTGAAAAGAAACTCGCACACTAAATTTGATTCAACAAGTAATCGATTCTAGGGATAGGATACTTATTCTTTATCGTGATCTTGTTCCATTTCCAATAATCAATGCACATTCTGAGGAACCATCCTTCTTTTGAACAACCGAAATTGGAGCACCCTATGGTGAAATACTTAGTCTAAATGATCCTTTAATTCTTTAAATTCTACCAGATCCATTTTCTAAGGAGAAATAGAGATAGGTTGGGTATCTAGAAGAAGGTAAATTCCAAACTTGATTACTCTTTTGGGAGGAACACGAGGAAGATTATCTAGGAACACTTCCGAAAACTCATTAACAACATGAACTAACTCAAGAGAGGGGCTTCAGAATCTGTATCCCTAACCCTTACTAGATGATAATTGCAAACCTTAAAAATCATCTTTCTAGCCTTAAGTCACGAGATAAACTAACCTCTAGGAGTGGAAATTACTTCCCTTCCACTGTATGACTGGGTCATTCAGAAACTGAAACTTAATCATTCAGGTTCTACAATCAATAGAGGCATAACAAGCATGAATCCAATTCATTCCAAGAATAACATCAAAATTAATCATGTCTAACTCTACAAGATCAACTTCGGTGATTTTCTAAAAAATCTTAGACTAGGAAATTTCTAATAGACCCATTTAAAAATAATTGAATTACCGACAAGAGTAGAGACTGAGAAAGGTTCGAATAAAATTTCACGGCAGACATCAAACTTTATAGCAACATAAAGAGTCACAAAAGACAATGTAGCCCATGCATCAAGCAATGCATAAACATCAAACTATAAGATTTGTAACATACCCATGACCACATCTGGAGAATCTCTTGATCATGATGAGTTTGAAGAGCATAAAACCTGTTCTGGCACTATCCGCCACTAGAACTAGATGAACCACCCTGTTGAGTAGTGCAAGTTGAAGAAGTAGAGTGAGCTTGCTGAAGAAGCACTCTACCTTTACTAGAAGTCGTTGGACAATCTCGTATTTTTTGTCCAATATTACCACATGCAAAGAAACAATCGTTATCGGCTAAACACTTCCCCATATGACTCTTACCAAACCTTTGGCATGTTGGAAAAGTTTGTCCACTAGAGGAATTCCCTTGAGGCTTAGGGTTAGACACCCTATCTTTGCTAAACTTAGCCACCATAGCACTATCAGAAGATGAAGTCGGGCCTAAATACCATTCTTGAAACTGAGAATGACCACCACTATCAGACTCTGATATGATAGTCAACACTATTAGTCTAAGCTCTCTTAGTCTCCCTAGCACTCTCCTTAAGCTTCTCCTTCTCATTTTTTTGAGCATGAGTCATCAACGATGAGATGTCCATCTCCTTAATCAACATGTCGGTTCTACACTCTTTGGAAACCATTTTCGAAACACCAGAAAAAAACTTTCTCATACAAGATCTAGAATCATTAACCATTGCTTAGCATACTTTGACAGTTGAGTGAACTTTAAAGCATATTCCTCCATGCTCATATTCCCTTGCCTCAAACTAAAAAAAATCTTGCACTTTTGCATCCCTCATCTCAAGGGAAGAGAATCGATCAAGAAACACTCCTTTGAACTTTTCCTAATCCAAGGGGCCTACATCAATAGCCCTTTCATCCTTCCATTGAGAAAACCATACTTAAGCAACCCCTTTCAACTGGTAAGGGGCCAAGTCCACCTTTTAAACTAGAGTCACACCCATAATGTCCATAATCTTTTAAATTTCTTCTATGAACTCTTGTGGATCCTCTTCCATTTTCATACCATGGAATTTTAGAGGATTTATCCTTGTGAAATCCAGAACCCTTATTACCACTGTAACCACATTTGGGTTCACGGGAGCTACAACCTCTCTATTAATTTGAACCATCATGGCTTGGACCAACACTTGGAAAACATCCCTAAACTCAACATGAGTGACTTGCTCGGCCAAAAGGTCAACTAGAGCTTGTGGAGCTTCTAGTTCCATATTCAAGTTCCTTCTCACTAGGATCTTCTTGGAGGCATCATTCCGAAAATGCATAGAACATGAGTTGTAAGGAAATCTTATAAAGTTAAAACTCTATCGCACAACTTTAGAGTAACGAAAGAAGTGAAGTTTATTAAATTTCTCGTAGCTTTCTATTCATAAATGTGGCCTGCTTCACACTCATGAAAAGACTCTACTAAACATGACTTATAAGACACCCTAAGACACTTGAACCTTATGCTCTAAATACTTAGTTTTTCAAGACCCAAGACTACCCCCTATATGTGACATGGTGAATAGAATCTCAAAAGACTCTAACTGAACCACTTGACATACCAAGTCACTATGATAACAACATAATTGAAATAATCGTGAAAGTCATAATATAAGTTCTCAAAATGACAATCGTCTATAAAGAAGGGAATCTAAGTACAAGGCCATAAATGTGGAAAAACATACTAAGTTTAACATAAGCCTCTACTAACTAGGCGTGGCTAGGAAAAGCCCTAGCTCATGAAATAATCTGAAAACTGAAAGAGTGTCAAAGAACATAAAAGAACTCCTAATATGGCCATGTCCTTGAAGCATGATGACTCACCAAATCTGGATAAGCTAACTGGAATCTGTGCTAACCACAAGCTGGATGAGAAACGTCGAATCCTATATCATAAAGCAATATAGGAACAAGAGATGTATACGGTCACTACATGGAAGGTACAGTGTATAAGGAAAGATGCATGAGTATAAACATAACATCGTGATAAGTCTGAAAACATTATAATGCATGACCAAGTAAAACATGACATAATCTGATAACTGAGTTCATAGAACATAGTACGAGGTCAATGCAATATTCTGAAAATTATATCTTAAGTAGAAGTCATAATCATAGTCATATCATATATGGGATATACTATTAATCGACATAAACCATGTGAGCTATAACATGGAGTTCAGTGTACTACTCCAATACAGAAAAGAGAGTGTCCCACTTGCCAAGGTAAGGACCATAATCTTAAGCTTATGTGGGTCCACTAGCTAAAGTCAAGCCTCTACTAATGGGTGACATACTTAGGAGTCAATATTTTACTAACAAGTGACTCATCTCCTCATATGGTGGCACGTAGTTCCAGGACAAGGGGATTTTTACTAAGTGTCTCATACCTCTACTAACGGGTAAGACTTTATACCAAGATCCACTCAGTGCTAAGTAAACTCCCAATAGAAAAACATGCATAGTCATATCATATTTATATTCATAGTATTTGAAATGGTAAAAATCTAGTAATACCTAATCGATTCTGAAGACTCATAATCATAAGAATAACTCCTTTAAAAATATTATGATTTCATAACATGGTCAATTCATAAGAGTCACTTAATCGAAAGCATCTAAATCAAAGTAATCTTTCATAATAAGAATTATTTCTATCGAAAGCATTCAATTTCATAAAACCTGCTTGATACTTTATCTAAAAACATCCTTGATTCGTAAATATGTCAATTCCTAATGCATATCTTCAAAGCTTGATTTCATATCAAGACCACTTATATAGCATGGGTTCATGAAAATAACATTGAAAACCATGGATTATGATCAAATCATGCATAATCATATCATATATAATGAGCAAATAGACAAACCATGAAACCCTAAAAATTGGGTAACAATCATAAAAGAGATTTTGAGGTTTCTTTGAGACTCAATGGGTGAAGAGGAACCAATTGATGAATTTTCCACATACCTTGATGAAACCCTAACATGAAATCTGGAAAGGAGACTTGAACTTCAAGAACCCAAGAATCACCTTATGGGAACCTTTGAGAAGAAAACTTGAGAGCTTTAGAACTTTGAGAGTGAATAGGGAAGGGCTTGAGCCTTAGAAACATTGTAGATCTTAGGAATAGGCTTAAGACGACGTAGTTTAGAAATTAAACGGGTAGGAAAAGACCCTATTAATCCTGACTAAACTACCAAATTCACTTCTAAGGACACAATTTATGGTCTGTACTCCTTTTAATGGGCTGTATTGGTAATCTGTGGATCCAACTACTGAAAACCCAATTCTCTGATGAAGAACCACGATCGACAAACCACGAATCGTAGTCCATTGTATGACCCACACACTATCATCCGTAAACCCAAGGTACTGCAATTATTGGGTTTTGAAACTCGAATCCACGAGACCCAACCATAGGCCGTCTTCCCCTCTATTGTCCATTCAACTCATCCATATAATCAAATTTACTGACATCCCTACTTTCTAAAGTTCACAACCACGTGACTCGACTATGGTCGGTATAATCATCCACAAACCATCTTGTTGGCTCATAAAAAAGTCATTTGAGGCTTGACATTTTCAATATTTCTAAGACCCCATAGACGAGTGGCAACTACAAATCATGGAACTAAGTACAATTCGTACTTTGCCCTTGTAAACCAGTTGCCCCAACAACTTTTCTGCAACACATCATTTCCAATTCAACTTTTCTACTTCCGAGGTGTTACAGAGGGTGGCTCATGAGGATACTTGATTTCTGATGGATGCATTGGGAGGGAAAGTCACATTTGAGATATTTTGGGGCAGCAAAGGCGATGCCACCTTGGATTTAGATCTTTAAAACCCATGTCAAACTTCAGCTTCATTTTTCATTTTTGGGATCTCTATAGCTCATATTAAGGTGATTTGTAAATGGGTTTTGAATATTCTTCTTAGGGGTAAGTTTCTAACCTTCATTTTGATATTTTCTTAATGATACCCTATCTATTAGTTGATTAATCATGTTTTTGAAATGGATATTTGGGACTTTTCCGCCAAAACTTACAGAGTGTAAAATGGTGATTTGATGTCCAATATGAGCTGCATTTTTTTTAATGAAATTTCATATTAGAGTTCCTTATCGTAAGGCTAAATTGAGTTCAAAATAATTTTCTAGTTTTGTCATCAAATTCTGAGGGTTGACTATTTGACCCATGTTCGACCAAAACTTTTACATCACAATATGGGTATCAATGGACTTGTATTCATTTGTAGGGACTATTTTTGATTGTGTAACACCCCAGCAATTTTTGAGCTAAGACTCGAACCATCCTTCGTTGTGAGTAGGATTTTACCGAGGAATTTAAAATTTCTTAAGTGTTAAGGTCACTAGATGTATCACCTTGAGTTCCAAAAATAACTAAATTGGAAATAGCAAAATCTGAAATTTTGC
>JAJONR010009492.1:0-15887 GCA_029582245.1 Solanum etuberosum
ACCAGTTTCATAATGCATATTATACATCCACAAACGATGATCCATTTACAAAAATATAGATATTCAATTATATTATAAATTAAATTTAATAATAATTTTACTACATTAAACTAATTTATATTGTTAATATATATTTATAATTACTTATATATCTAATTAATTAGTTCATAAATACTACATTTCAAGATCTACAAAGTTCAAGCTTAATTAATTCATAAATTTTAATTAAGTTTAAGATTTCAAATAATTAATTATATTAATTCTAATTAAGTTCAAGTTATTATAAATTAAGTTCAAAGTTCTAATTAAGTTAAATTATTAAGTTCTAATTAATTAATGTCATCAAGAATTAGTTATATTCAAGTTCAAGTTCAAGTTCAAGTTCTAATTTCAAGTTCAAGTTCAAGTTCTAAGTCAAGTTCATATCAAAGTTCTAAAATTAGTTATACAAGTACTTCTGATTATAAGTTCAAGTTCTAAATTCAAGTTCATATATATCTAATTTCTAAACTTAGTTATATATAAGTTCTAATCCAAGAATTAGTGATATTCAAGTTCTAAATTCAAGTTCATATAATCTCTAAAATTAGTTATATATAAACTTCTAATACAAAATTAGTTATATTCAAGTTCAAGTTCAAGTTCAAGTTCAAGTTCTAATTTCAAGTTCAAGTTCTAAAGTCATCAAACTTCATCAATTACTAACTTCTAACTTCAAATTAACAATAATTCAAGATTTCTAACGTTTCACAACCTAAAGTTCTAAAATACTACAAAAATTCAAGTTCTCTAAAGTTCACAACTTAAAGTTCATATCTAATTTCTAGAATTTTTAATAAGTTCAAGAATTTCCAAGTTCAAGAATTTCTAAGTTCAAGAATATAATTCAAGTAACCCAATTTTCATCAACATTATAATATATAAGCACAAATACAATGGCAAATCGAAAAATTCAACTAATCTAACTTCTAACTTCTAATTATTTGTTAGTTCTAACTTCTAATACTTAATTTACAATCATATTTAAAAATCCCCAATTTAAAAGAAAACTAACCCTAAAATCTAAAATCCTCAATTCTCTCCCTAACTAACAATAATCAAATGTAAAAATTAACAATTGAGTAACACAATTCAACAAACTAAAACAATATACAAACTAAGAAATCAAATATAATTACTAGAATTGAAAAAAAAAAATTGAAATTAAACCCTAACCTTATAACAAGAAGAAGAGGCAGTTAAGGAATTCTTTTGGGTGGTGGCAGACTCCCTTGGCCGGAGACAGGGCGAGGAATATGGCGGCGGCAACGGACGGTGGTGGCGGCGACAGGCGGTGGTGCGGCGGGCGGAATCCTTAGAGAGAAGGGAGATAAGAGAGAAAGATAGATGGGAAATTTGGGGAAAAACCCGTCACTGCTGTAACATAATTAAACAAAAAGCGACGGACAACGTCTCTTTGTCCGTCGCTTTTTTAAAAATGTTTGACTAATATTTTGATAAAAAAGTGATGGACTAAATGACACCGTCCGTCGCTTTTTTAAAGTGTTTGACCAGATATTTTAACCAAAAAGCGACGGACTAAGAGATGTCGTCCGTCGCTTTTTAAAAATAATAATTAATAAAATAAAATAAATTAAATTAAGAGCGACGGACGACCTCTCTCTATATATTAAATAAATAATTATTAATTATATATATATTTGGCGCAAAAATCCACAAAAAAAATCGACCGACTAAGAGATGCCGTCCATCGCTTTTTGTAAAATAATTTTAAAAATACTTATTTTTATTAAAAAGTGACGGACAGTGTGGCAAATGGCGTCGCTTTTTGGAGTGACGCCGTCCGTCGCTTTTCTGTCCGTCGTTTTAGTAGTTTTTTAGTAGTGAATGACTTATTTTAGGAATTAAAAGAGTAGGAAAAGACTCAATTAACCCTGATTAAAAACTGTTAGATACACTCTACGACTCCACACACGGTCAGTACACTACTGTAGAGACCGTACTATCCCTTCATGAATGCCAAGTTCTGAAAGTCCAATTCTCTGACGAAGAACCAAGGATCACCTTCCACGACCTATACTCATTTCCACGTCTGGTACTATTAGGTCGTCAAACTTAATCCCTAAAACTTGACTTTCTGGATAATAATTCAAGCAGACCTCCACGACCCATCAAACCATGTACGACCCGTACAAGCCCATCATGGACTTCCAAGGTACTGAAACCAATAGTTTATGAAGTTCAAGTCTACAGATACTGACTATGACCCATCGTACTTTCTACGACCCGTACTGGCCAACCATGCAACCATTTTCCTGAAACACCAATTATTTAAAGGGCACCCACAATCAGCTTCTACGAGCCATGGAACCTACAAGGCCCATACATGGGCTCGTACAATACTGCACCAGCAACTTCTGAAACTTTCAAATTTACAAGTTACCTTTTACACTTTCGAGGTGTTACATCTACCTTCTAAAGACTGATGAATCAAATCTTCCAAAAACATTTAAGGAAGTTCATCTTGGTTTTTTTTTATGACATTTTGGTCTTCATAAGAACTTGGTTGAGCATCATGTTCATCTTAAGACCACATTTGAATTATTGATGCAACATAAGTTGTATGCTAAGAGATCCAAATGTGTGTTTGTTGTCATCACTATTGAATATTTGGTTCATTACATATCTACTTTAAGGGTGTCTACTAACCCAAGAAGATCCAAACATTCCATGAGTCTTGGGTCTTGTAGGATACTATAGGAGGTTTATAAACAAATATGGTATTCTCAGTAAACCACTTACTGATTTTCTCAAGAAGGATAGATTTCACCGGACGAAATTGGCTACCACCACTTTTATTAAGCTGAAGTATATACTCACTTCTGCTCATATCCTAGCTTTACCCAATTTTGACATCACATTTGTAGTTGAGATAGATGTTTGTGATGTGGGCATAGGGACAATTGTGATGCAACTTGGGCACCCTATTACTTACCTTAGTAGAGGTTTGTCTCTAAGACATCAAGCTCTCTCTGTTTATGATAAATAACTTTTGGCTTTGGTGATGCCTACAATCAAGTCGAATCAATATTTGATGGGTGAACACTTTGTGGTGAAAACGGATTAGAAGGCACTCAAGTTCCTACTTGAACAACACTTAAACATTTGTTCCCAACTAAAGTGGATCACAAACCTCATGCAATTAACTTTTTGATTGAATATAAGAAAAGGACAGAGAATAAGGCGGATGATGCCTTATCTGGAGTCCCTGCAATAGAGTTAGTTGCCTTGTCATCGTCTAATGTTAGGACCAACTTGCTACTGTCAATAGTTGATAGTTAGGAGGTTGATCATAAGCTCAAGTCAGTGATTCAACAACTTCAGACACATCCAGGAGAGCTCAAGGGTTATAGTTACATCAACCAACAACTTAGATGGCATGAGATGTTGTTGGTAGGTTCTAATTCACCTTTGAGGGTTGAGATACTTCAAATTGTGGCATAGTTCTACCAAGGGAGGTCACTCTAGTATGGACAGCACTTATAGAAGGATTGTATCATGCTCTGAACCTATACCTTAGACTTGGTCGGTACTCGAGAATCATTAGTGGTCCCCAAACGAACCCTTGTCTAGGATGACTACTAAGTGGAAGACTAATTCAAGTATACACAAGCATCAAAACTGAAGAATTGTTTAAAACAGTTTACTGAATTTCAAAACTATTTGAAAATACTGAGTATGAAATATAAAGTTGTAAGTAAAAGATCTGAAATTGAATACTGAAAGACTACCCAAAATTTTCTATCTATGAAGCCTCTACTGTTTAAAGAAAGTTGTTGAGACATGACCCACTACACCACAAAATGTTACTACTAACAAATCATAAGACTGGAGTCCTCTGAAAATAAGGAGGCCTCACCAAAAGCTGATGAGCTGAATCTCAGCGAAACTCTTATTGATGATTCTAAGTACCTAAATATGTATCATGAAATGATGCGGATCGAATTACATAAGTACATTTAATTTACGATATGCAATAGGGTTGAATAGAATAAATAACTGAGCTGAAAGACAGAAAGCAACTCATAAATCATGATGAAAATTATTAAAACTCTTTCTTTAAGGATGCAATAAAAGTAAAAACTAAACCTCACGATGATACAACGTCTAACACATATTGCCACAATTTCCCTTTACTTTGTCGGAGTATAGAATATTACTTAAGTCATAAATTCACCTTAAAGGTCTTCTTGAGGCTGGTAAGGAGTTGCCCGAAGTACGGTGCGATCCTATCCCACATTGGCTACGTGGTTCATAGAGTTAGGATTTATCTGAACTCTCACCCAAATCGATGCTCAATGCTACTCCCAAAAATTTAATATTGGATGCTCATGTAAAAGTTCTTTCTTGATTGAGATAATTTCTCGAAAGGACCTTTTTAAGAGGTAATTGAAGTTGTACTAAATCTTTCTGAAATACTCTGAAAATTCTTTTTTACTTTTCTGAAAATAGTACTCTCTTTTTCAATATAAAATGATACATTTAGAACCATTTAAGTTCCCTTAAACTCTATTTTAAAATAATGCTTTAAACTTTCTCTTAAACTCAATTTAGTTTCCAAAATCAATGTAAGTAAAATTATTGGCTTGAAATACTTTTAGTAAAACTAAATATATATGGTTCAAGTGAAACTACATGGATGAACTATAATTCAAGAATTTCAATGCATATAGTATCACAATCTCATAATATAGGAATTTCATAAAATTGAGGGCAGAACCCTATATTCAACTTGCTACTGACTGAATTGAGATGTAGGACATGAGGATGAACTAGTCGTACACTATGAATAGCCTTACATACCTGATTATGAAACTATTAGACTGAAAACTTTGGTGGAGACTTGATATTTCTTGATCCCGAATAAGAACACAACCTTTCTTGAACGAAATCTTTGATCTTTGAATCTTGTTGCTTGTTCTTGATAAAAGAAATTCTTTTATGGAGTTTCTAGAGTAGAAGAACTTGGAATATTTGACTTGAGGGTTCTAGGGTTCTTGATAGAGAAGAGAAACCCTAGGTGAGTTTTGAGAGAATTTCTAGTTACTTGAATATTTAGATTGATGATTTTAAGAGGAAAACCAATTAGTTGAATTATATACTTAGTTAAAACATCCAAAACAACTTAGAATAGGGTTAAAAAGCTTGGTAAATGACCAAAATAAAATTGGAAAATGTGTAGGAAGATTGTGAAAAAAAATCACAGCAAACCTTCGTAGAAGGCTCTACGGTCCGTTGAACATTCCACCGTTCGTAGTGTCGGTCGTAGAATATCGACTACCTGACAAGGCTTCCCTAAAACAGGCATAACTTTTTATTTCAAACTCTAAATGAGGCAGAATTGATGGAATTTGAGAGAGGAATCATAGACCTTTAATTTGATAGGTATGGGCCACCTAATTCATTGTGTGATGAGAGATATGGTCATTTTAAGTTGACCTAAGTAGAATCTTATATCAAAACTTAATTGGTAAAGAAGCTTTCAAATCAACATTGTGCTAGGGGATTCTTATGACCTTAATTCATATCCAAATCCATTCCCACACTAAGGAATTGACCTTAACATCTAAGAATAATTTAAGAAACATCAAATACGACCTTAGCTTATATGCAAATGAGGAATGGTTCGGATCTTAGCTTAGAAATTTTTGGGGTGTTACAAATTGATGCTCTCTTCTACGTGAAGGGTCTCAAGAATGATGTTGTCAAATTTGTGAAGTAGTGTGCCGTTTGTGAGATGAGTAAATATGACAATGGATCATATCTTGGCTTAATTCAACCATTACAGATTCCTGCTACAACATGGAGTAGCATCAGTATGGACTTCATCTGGCTTGTGACTCTGAGTTTGAGGTTGTTAACAGGGATTTAACTTCTTGAGAGTTCAAATTTCAACTATTGAAGTACCACTTAACCAGAGCTCAACAAAGAATGATTGCCGAAGCTAACAAACATAAGTATGACCGATAATTTCAGGTAGGAGATTAGGTCTTTCTAAAAATGCAGCCCTACAAGCAGTTTACTATGTTTACGCATCACTTCAACAAGCTCTCTTACAAGTATATATGTGCGTACCCTCGACGTAGCCGACACTCAGAAATTATTTGTCTTCCAAATAAAAAAAGTGGCTCGTTGGAAAGAAAGATTATGTGTGGCCTATAGAGCACATGTAAGGCACAGTCGGGTTGCTCACGCAGCGGATCACTCTCTCTTATTCTTCAAGTGAACCCTTGATCTAACGGACTACTTAGCGAAAGACTAACTCAAGCATATATAAGTTTAATTAACACTGAAGCAGAACATTTAAAACAATTAACTGAATCTTAAAGTTGTCTGAAAACCATTTTAGCTAAGTATGAATGACATTAAGACTAATGAGAATGTGAGACAAATTAATAAAAAATATTTAAAAATGCTCAAATATATTAACAAATCCCCATGTTTTTAAATACTAGTTGGGAATGTTCGTGCTAAACACAGGCCCAACAACACGTGGTATTTGAATTTCATGTCTATTGTGTTAGATTAAAAATTGGATAGAAAATAAAATAGAGAAATACTATGATCGTATATTGATAATACTTTTGGGTATATAAATTTCTCAAGATATATACGATAGTAGCTGTACACTTGAGCATCTTTTGGTGGAAATAAAATTCTTCTATGTGTATTGGTGCAAGTAATGATATGTTGTACTTGGAAATAGCATTTCTTAAATAACAAAGCGCTACGTCACTGGAAAAATCTAACAATGTTATTGCTTCATAATGCTGAAAATAAATGTTCAATAACTACTTGCATTGACAACATAATACATCTAATTAGTGTTTGATCTTCATAGTTCTACAACAAACTAAAAGAGAATGAGACACAAGTACTATGACCGAAATCCTAAAGACACACCTAAACTTAACTATAGTCCTATTACCTAATTAATTTTCTTTTTCTTTGTAAAATATTTATTTTAATTTTTTTCTCACGTTAAATTTTTTATTTTTTTAAAAAATAATTAAAAAGTGTCCTTTAATTTTAATGTTTTAATTGTTTTATATTTTATTTGATTTTCTTCACTTATTTTGATATCCGTTTGGAATTAAATTATTTTAAGTACAAAGCATTTGGAATTAAATTTGAAATCAATCAAAAGGAAAGTCAAAGAAAATAAAAAGAGTAAATAAAATCAATAGAAAAATAAAAGAGAAAAAATAATGAATGAAGGTAGGCAAAAACAATATGTGTATTAAATTGATTTAAATACAAGATAAATAAAATAAGAATATTTTTTTAAAATAATTATAAAAAAATTTACTTTTTTGACAAAAAGTAAGAAAAATAATAATAATAAAAATATTTATACACGGCAGGCGAGTCTGTACAAACACAACCAACTTTGGTGGTTGAATGTACCATGTCTAGAAAAATTTTATGGTGGAAGAGGCACAAGTATGACATGGTATGTGAGGGATTATTTTTGAATAAAAAAATATGTGGGACCTACCTCTTTCCTTGTCTCTCTTACTTTTTAACCCTCAACCCTCCTTTCTTTCGTTTCACCTTTTTTAATTTTTATTTTTTATTTTTCTTATTATCCGTTTAATTTTGCTGATCAATTTTTTTCAATTGTGAATTTTATTTACCGAATTATTTTTATATTATTTATATATTTATCTTCTCATTTTGATAATTGATAGATATTTTTAAAAAAATTAAAAATTATTTTATCAAGAATATGACAATAAAAAACGAAAGAGAAAATTACAAGATGGATGATAAAATTTTCACCTACAAGATTAATATTTAAATAGTCAATCAACTAAGCTATTAAAATTCTCCAATGGTACATGTATATACGTTTGATTGGTTATTTTCTTACTAATAACATCAAATTGTTTATCAATTTTTATAATATTATAAATCACATATAAAATCTGATTTCTCAATTTTTGAGTTTGATTTGAAGCATATTACAATAAATGTAAATTTAACTTTTATGAAATATGATGTAAATGTCATACTATTTCATATAATTATATCTAATCTAGCTTATGATGAATAATTATATAAAAACTATTAACCATAATGAGAAAATAAATTTTAAAAATTGTATATTCAAATATTTATTGTAATCTACTTTGTAACTATTTTTTTAACGTTTTCATAATTTATATTTATTAAGAAGTTAACATTATATTTTGTCTCACAATTTTCTTTTGTTGTTCATATATTTTCACTTAACTGAAACACTTATATTTATGACGTTTTACTTGTCCCTAACACCAATTCATCTATTTTAATAATTTTTGTTTCGTTAGAATATATATATATATGATATTTTTTCATTTTTTATGTCGTCCCGGTTGATATTTTTTTGTTAATATAATTATTTATATAAAGTGAAATAGATATAATTGTAAAAAATAGTGTGCTATTTACATCATATTTCATAAAAATTTAACTAATTTGATTGTAACCGAACTGCAGGACTTAAAGTAACTCAATTAAAGTAAAGCATGAACATGCAGTAAAATCATTTAAGCTTTACAATATTAGATACAATGATAGAAAATACTGAAATATATACACACACACACTTTACTTTGCTTTCTTGCGGAGCTTCTTTAACCGACAACCATCACTATGAATCATGTGATGATACAATATCTCGTCCACGTTGCTAGAACCGCACTATACTTTACCAGAGTATAGGATGTAACTCAACTTATGGATCTACTAAAAGCCTTCTTGAGGTAGGTAAGGAGTAGTCCGAATTTTGGTATGATCCTATCTACACTAGTGGTGTAGGTTATGGGGTTTGAGTTATCTGAACTCTTACCCAAATCGGTGTACAATACTACTTTCAAAATATAAATACTAATGCTCATGAATAGTCTTACATACCTGGAAGAACAATGGTCTTGGAGAAATTTTTAAAAAATCTTGGAAGATGAAGTGTGGAGTAGAGTCTTGGATTGAAAACATAAGGTATCTTGAAGAGAATTAATCTTAAACTTGGAGTCTTTAGATCTTGCGAAATTGGAGAAATCCTTTTTTTTTGGAGTTTCTGATCTTTAGAAAAAAAGAGAATTAGAGATTTTGAGAGTTACAATATGTATAATGATGCTATTATGTTGTAAGATGGACTGAGGGAAGTTATTGAGGGTAAAAGTTCAAGAATACCCTTCTAGGAACATAAGAAGACCATAAAAATAAAAGAAGATGACTTTTTATTAATGAATCCCATCGGCCAAATCGGCAATTTGGAGGTCCCCTCACCGAAATATTTAGTGGATCGCCAAAAGGAGCTTTAGATCACCAAAATATCCAGAGATTTAAGGTTTTCAAGACATTTCAGCGAGGTAATTCAACGATTTGCCAAATGAGCAGGTGTCCTCGCCGAATTTCTCTGCCCGAATATGTTTTAGTGAAACGACTATAACTTTTTACTTCAATCTTTAATTGATGCAAAATTGATGGAATTGGAAAGAAAACTCATAGAACTTTAATTTGATAGGTTATGGGCCACCTAACATATTATATGTTGAGAGATATGATCGTTTGAAGTTGATCTTAATATGAACTCATGCGAGAACTTAGCCATTAGAAATGCTTTGAACTTGACTTGGTTTTTGAGGTCCCTTATGACCCTAGATCACTTTCAATACCCTTGATACACTTGGTAAATGACCTTAAAACACACGACCAAGTAGGACATCATCATATTCAAACTCAATACTTACGACCAGAGGCGGATCTAGAATTTGAAGGTCTTGGGTGTCACAATATTGTTCAAGTAAAATAAGCGGGTCGGTTGCTTTAATTTTGGGTTACAATTCGAGTTATTTATCTTTTTTCGATTTTTATAAATAAATCGATCAAACATGCATGTTAGTAATATTTTATTTTTAGATATTATGAGATTAGAGATAACTAAACAATTCCATTTTTATTTCTTTTCAGGAATTAGTGACCTTACTCACTGAAACTTTAAGGAAAAAAGAGATTTTTCACACTAAAATTTGAGCTTTTATAAACTATATCTAATAGTGTTAACTTAATATATTCATATTTCATTGAATTAATGTGTTGTTGCAAATATATAACAAAGAGAATAAAAATTTTAGTTTCAACCTAGTCATCTTACTTTGTAAGAACGTCGGTGAAGATCGAAAGAACCTTTAAATTAAAAGAACTCTAATAATAATAATATCCATCATTTTTAAAACTTATATTTTTTTAAAACTACTATTTAAATATATTCTTAATAATATTTGTGTCACTTTCAAAATTCAGTACTCATTAATTGATAAAGAATAAAAACGCAACACTCATATCAAGAGATTAATAATTAGTGAAAGAGAAAGTAAAAACATTTAAGAATTAATTATGGTGAATAGGAGTCAATTTGAATTAATAAAGAATACTAGTAAATAAATAAGAATGAATGGAAGAAACAAAAAAGTCTTCACGCATTAATGAAAAAGATAAAAAGAAAAAGGGAAAGAAAGAAAGAAAAAGCTTCAATAAATTAATGTTGTCCATGAGATTCAAACCCACAGTGCCCATGTGGCAAATTGCCTGCCTTGCCAATTGAACCGTTCACCATTTTATTTAATTGGTGGCAAAGAAAATATATATTAATTTTTTAAACATATATACATATATATAGAGTTTTTTTCGAGATCACTGGGTGCCATAGATCCTCCCCTGCTTACGACGAATGATTCAAATTTGTAAGAGTAAAGTTGTGAGATGTTACAATTGCTTATAAGTTAGCCCTCCCTTATGAGCTCTTGATTCACTCTACATTTCATGTGTCGGTCTTGAAGCCATGTCATGTTGTTCCAGATAAATTTCTTCATCCACCAATTTTGGATATCACTAATCCTTTTTTCCCTACACATCTCAAGGTTCTACAACGTAGGATGGTTCAAAGGGGCTGCAGGACAGTGATTCAATGGCTAATTCAATGGAAGCATATTCCAGAGGACAATGCCACTTGGGAGGATGCTAAAATCTTGCAAGCCAGATTCCCTAAATTCCTTCCTTGAGGTCACTTAATTCTTTCAATTATGTTATTTACTTTCTTATTTTACATTTTATTCCCTGGTTCTCCTACAGACTATATCAATATATTCAATTGTCAAAGAAGATATGAATTAAAGTGTTAGCTAATTCCTTCTTCTCGTTAATTACTTTTCCTTATTGTTGTTCTTCTTTGTATCATCTGCAATTATGCATCAACATCTCAATCACAAAGTACAACTCAACAATTTCGGATAAGAGTTGAGTCCAAAGCTCCACAAAAAGAACACTTTCATTCAACTAAATAAAACTCTTTTTTACTAACTTATTGTTGGGTATAGCAAGAGTTAATGGAAAATAGAGGAAAGATGAAAAGAAGAATTGGAAAAGATTCTCTCATTCTTTAAGAAAAGACATTTCTTCCTCATTGGTGGTGGAAAGAAAAATAGAAGTGTTTAAATAGAGAAACACTTCTATTAGTTGTTAAAAGGGTTGGAAAGAGGGACCCCCTCGCGCTGTCGTCGCTCGGCTTCGGAAGCTTCGGCTTCGGCTTCGGAAAATGATCGATCGAGAGATTATTTTTGGACAAAGTTTGTTTTAATTATTTACTTAATTAATTAAATAGCCAAAACGTTTCAATTATTTAGTTAATTAACCGAAACGTTCTGACCCGACTCGGATCCTCGCGACCCGTTTTATTTAAAACACTTTTCCGTTTTAATTTGAATTTCCCGCCGTTGGAGATGATTGTTCTGAAAGGTTGCAACTTTCAGGAACAGCCATGACTGTTTGAAAGGTTGCAAACTTTCATAAATGGTTGTGTGGTTTCTGAAAGGTTGCAACCTTTCGGAAACAGTTCCTCTTGCCTATAAATACCAGTGATTCTTCAGACTTTTTACTTACGAAAAATTTCTGATTTCTTCTTCTTCTTCTGCATAAATTTTCTTCGTGTACTTTACTGTCGTTGAGTGGTTCGCTGACACCAGCGTTTTGGGTATCAATACATTGGTGATTGAGATCATTTTATCTTGGGAGTACATATTCCAAATCAAACCTCGGATACTAGAGGGGAATAATTTCCTTAAGGGGACACTGTGCATTCAGTGGGCTTGATCTTCTTTCCATTTTATTTTTCCAGATTCTGTTACGTTTTTTCAGATTTTAGTTTTGTGAAGTAATTTATGTTCTTATGTTCTTCACTGGTTCATTAAACTTTGGTAACTTCGTGTTTCTGCAAAGTTTGTTGTAATCAGTACTACTGTTTTAAACACAGATTGGGCAACACATTTATGCCCTCTACATTTTCTTGTACACAAAATAAGGTAAGACCACCACTATTTATAGGTGAGGAATTCTTCTTTATATTGAATAAGAAGAAATTGGGTAATAATGTGGGTAAATGAATGAAGTAATGGTTATGACTGACCATTAGACGTTCTTCCACCAAAGAAAATGAGCACTCCCAACGTTCTGCAAACCATTTTTGCTAGGTTAAAAATTGGATAGAATGACATTAAGACAAATGAGAATGTGAGACAAATTAATAAAAAAATATTAAAATGCTCAAATATATTAACAATCCCCCGCGTTTTTTAAATACTAGTTGGAAATGTCCGTGCTCAACACAGGCCCAACAACACGTGGTATTTGAATTTCATATCTATTGTGTTAGGTTAAAAATTGGATAGAAAATAAAATAGAGAAATACTATGATTAGATATTGATAATACTTTTGACTATATAAATTTCTCAAGATACGATAGTAGCAGTACACTTGAGCAGCTTTTGGTGGAAATAAAATTCTTCTATGTGTAATGTTGCAAGTAATGATATGTTGTACTTGGAAGTAGCATTTTTAAAAATAGCAAAGCGCTACGTCACTGGATAAATCTAACATTTTTTACTGTTTCATAATGCTGAGAATAAATGTTCGATAGCTACTTGCATTGACAACAAAATCCATCTAATTAGTGTTTGATCTTCATATTTCTATGAGAAACTAAAAGAGAATGAGACACAAGTATCCTCCTAGATTATGATCGAAATTTCAGAAATACACCTAAACTTAAATATGATCCTATTATCTTTTTAAACTAATTTAAAATGGAATAAGTACACCATAAATCCCGACGTGGCATAGAGAGTATGCACACTCTCTTGAAGATAAGTGATTAGTGAAAAAATTGGACACATGTCATTTTTAATTGGTAACATTATAATTTGTTATTACACATATTTATTGTCATTAAAACTTATATATACTTAATTATTTGCATTTCTTTCTTTGTAAAATATTTATTCAAATTTTTTTCTCACTTTAAAATTTTATTTTTTACTTTCATTAATTTCTTATCTTTTCACTTTTATATATTTTTTTAAAAATAATTAAAAAGTGTCATTTGATTTTAACGTTTTAATTGTTTTATATTTTATTTGATTTTCTTCACTTATTTTCATATCCGTTTGGAATTAAATTATTTTAAGTTCAAGGCATTTGGAATTAAATTTGAAATCAAATCAAAAGAAAAGTCAAAGAAAATAAAAAGAGTAAATAAAATCAATAGAAAAATAAAAGAGAAAAAAACAATGAACGAAGGTAAAAAAAAGTTAAGATACAAGGCAAAAACAATATGTTTATTAAATTGATTTAAATACAAGATAAAGAGAATATTCTTATTTTCTTTTAAATAATTATTAAAAAATTGTTTTTTTGACAAAAATTAAGAAAAATAATAATAATAAAAATATTTACACACGTGGCAGGCAAGTCTGTACAAACACAACCAACTTTGGTGGTTGAAGGTACCATGTCAGCACAAACGGTGCACAAAAAAAATGAGTTCGGAAAGGGGGGGGATAGGACCCTAGTTAAGTTTAAGTGTGTCTCAACGATTTCGGTCATAGTCTAGAGGATTACTTGTGTCATATCCCGAAACTAAAGAGAAAATTACCCATTAGCTTTATACCATCAGCATTGAAAAATTTTATGGTGGGAGAGGCACACGTATGACATGGTATGTGAGGGATTATTTTTGAATAAAAAAATATGTGGGACCTACCTCTTTCGTTCTCTCTCCTAATTTTTACCCCTCAACCCTCCTTTCTTTCCTTTCACCTTTTTTAATTTTTATTTTTTATTTTTCTTATTATCCGTTTAATTTTGCTGATCAATTTTTTTCAATTCCGAATTTTATTTACCCAATTCTTTTTATATTATTTATATATTTATCTTCTCATTTTGATAATTTAGATATTTTTTTAAAAAAAATATTATTTTATCAAGAATATGACAATAAAAAACGAAAGAGAAAAATTACAAGATGGATGATAAAATTTTCACCTACACGATTAATGTTTAAATAGTCAATCAACTAAGTTATTAAAATTCTCCAATGGTACATGTATATACGTTTGATTGGTTATTTTCTTACTAATAAAATCAAATTGTTTATCAATTTTTATAATATTATAAATCACATATAAAATCTGATTTCTAAATTTTGAGTTTGATTTGAAGCATATTACAATAAATGTAAATTTAACTTTATGAAATATGATGTAAATCTCATACTATTTCATATAACTATATCTAATCTAGCTTATGATGAATAATTATATAAAAAAACTATTAACCATAATGAGAAAATAAATTTTAAAAATTGTATATTCAAATATTTATTGTAATCTACTTTGTAACGTTTTTTTTTAACGTTTTCATAATTTGTATTTATTAAGAAGTTAACATTATATTTTGTCTCACAATTTTCTTTTGTTGTTCATATATTTTCACTTAATTGAAACACTTATATTTATGACGTTTTTCTTGTCCCTAACACCAATTCATCTATTTTAATCATTTATGTTTCGTTAGAATATATATATATATATATATATATATGATATTTTTCCATTTTTTGTGTCGTCCCGGATGATAGTTTTTTTTTATATAATTATTTATATAAAGTGAAATAGATATAATTGTAAAAAATAGTGTGCTATTTACATCATATTTCATAAAAATTTAACTAATTTGATTGTAACCGAACTGCAAGACTTAAAGTAACTCAATTAAAGTAAAGCATGAACATGCAGTAAAATCATTTAAGCTTTACAATATTCGATACAATGTTAGAAAATACTGAAATATATATACACACACACTTTACTTTGCATTCTTGCGGAGCTTCTCTAACCGATAACCATCACTATGAGTTGTGTGATGATACAATATCTCGTCCACGTTGCTAGAACCGCACTATACTTTACCAGAGTATAGGATGTAACTCAACTTATGGATCTACTAAAAGACTTCTTGAGGTAGGTAAGGAGTAGTCCGAATTTTGGTATTATCCTATCTACACTAGTGGTGTAGGTTATGGGGTTTGAGTTATCTGAACTCTTACCCAAATCGGTGTACAATACTACTTTCAAAATATAAATACTAATGCTCATGAATAGTCTTACATACCTGGAAGAACAATGTTCTTGGAGAAATTTGAAAAAAAATCTTGGAAGATGAAGTGTGGAGTAGAGTCTTGGATTGAAAACATAAGGTATCTTGAAGAGAATTAATCTTAAACTTGGAGTCTTTAGATCTTGCGAAATTGGAGAAATTCTTTTTTTTTTTTTGAGTTTTTGATCTTTAGATTATTTTTTTTAGAGATTTTGTGTAACACCCCAGAAATTTTTTGAGCTAAGACTCGAACCATCCTTCGTTGTGAGTAGGATTTTACCGAGGAATTTAAAATTTCTTAAGTGTTAAGGTCACTAGATGTATCACCTTGAGTTCCAAAAAGAACTAAATT